>PVHY01000512.1:0-69332 GCA_004024945.1 Uropsilus gracilis | reverse complement strand
TTAAATAAATCGCTGTTGCACATGTTGCACAATTTCATTGGTAAGGATACTGAAAAGCAAATACATCTTCAGTCTTACTGGAGAATATCAATTTAAACAGATGGTCAAAGGACCACAGAATGCAGTGTTGAGAAAACAGTACAATTGTGATCACTATGATTCCTCGTTTTGGGCATCAGAAGGTTATCTTCAAACTTAGGAGGATGTTACCAGATGCCATTTGTTCCTAACTTCCAACAATCAGACAGAGCATGATTGCTGAAGAAATTGGCCCCATATTTTTTGTCCTGAATTTGACCTGATAGAGAGCTTTAGGCTGAAAATCACCTCGCATTGTTCCTATAAAAGTTTCTTCCTGACTTTTCTCATGCTGGCTTCTTTAAGCTGATCTGAAGCTTCAAATGATCCGTTCACCCATACTTCAAACTCATCTATCCCCTGAGGACAATGGTTGCATAGATTGGTGCACCGTTTTTTAAGTGAAATGTCAGCAATTATTAGGTGTGCTTAATTTTTTTTCCTTTGGTCTTTTTTAATGAAGTGAGTTGAGGCAAGAGGAGGTGAAGATCTGGCAATTTTCAAGATGGATACAAACTGTTTAGCCCAATTTCAGCAAAGAAAACTGTAAAGTCTTGGTTTGCTTTTAACAAGAAAGAGTTAACCAGGGATTTGATTAAGGCAGTTAAGATTATAAAGCCTGCAAGACATAACTGATCAGTCTTTTCTTTTACAGTATTTCATAATATGAGAACAAGAAGATACTGAATGAAACTCACAGCTTTTAAGTTCAGAATAAACAGCAGAAATGAAACTCATGGCGTTCCAGAGTCAATAGTTTAATACTACAAGAGGTCACTTGGCTAAAAGCTAGAGAATAAAATATTTTACCTTTATTGTTTTTCCCATTTTAAGAGTAATGCATGCTTATTATTAAAAAAAATCTGTAAAAGTGAAAGAAAATCACAATAGCTGTGTGAATTTTGATATATTTTAGTTTTAGCCTTTATGTGTACTGTTCCCATTTCTATTTCATTTTCTAATAGAGTTGTAAGCAGGTTATAACTTTGAAGTCAGCTTTTTCTCCTTAATACAGTCTATATGGCACAATAGACATATATATTTATATATAAAGAATATGTGCCAAAACAAGCTAGTAACCAAATTGAAGTACACAATTTTGGGGAGGGAGAGGGTGGGAACGGTCAGGGAGGGAAGGTGGTGGGTGAACCCCGGGGGTTACAAAGATGTGAATTTTATATATAAATAAATTATTAAAAAAGAGAAATGGAGTTAAAAAATAAAAAGATAAAAAAATTTGAAACTATGATTATTCTTAGTCCTTGCTAAGATGCCATGTAAAAGGTCACATTGTCTTTGAGTGTCTACTAGCTAAAATCATACCACTGTGTCCTATGGATATCAGGGGACATTTAGCTCCTCTTCTTTGGGGTATAAGACATAATTCAATTTGTAAATGATATTACTGAACATCTACCACGTACCAGGCACCATGGTAGACAATATTTAATTGTCAGCAAGTCTAAAGTACAGAGATTAGGGTCCACCCACTGACTAGTCATCTAGTTATTAGCTATACAAATAACTAGCAAGTTATTACACTTTCCAAATCACTGAACTTTCGGATTAGATTCATGGAAAACATTTTGAAAGGAGAGACACTCCTTACACTGAGGAGGCAAGAGAACGAGTAGTACTTTCATGTCCAGTTTGACTGTGACAGACACTACGTTATACCACCTGGTCAGCAGTAATAATGGCACATGCTAATAGCTAGCACTTGGATAGCACTTACTATTAAGTATTATTCTAAGGCTTCTGATTGTCACTATAACCCTGTTAAAGAGAGGGATGTCCATGAAAAAGGAGGTTCCATGTTTCCTGTCCCACCTAAGGAGGGCAGCGCTGAATGGCGAAGAAACTTGGAGAATACTGAGAGGACACACTTGTGGAAGACTTGGAGGAAGCACATGGAGCAGAAAAGCATGGGAAGAAGCAATGCTGCTTGCTTCTCAACTTTGGATTTGCATCAGGGACTTGAGGGACATGGAAGGAGACACGTGGTGTGTAGACATGTAGAAACACTTGGAAGAGATTTGAGCAGGGAACTGACAGGGAGGTTGACCAGAAGTCTTTATTTTAATTTGAACCTTGATTTTGCTCCTTTCCTTCCAGTCTTGCCAAGCCCCTTCTACCTCTTTCCTTTGGTTCCCCATCAGAAGGTGCTTAGATTGGTGGGAGGTTTGGGGGCCTCAGTGATACCATTTGATCTAATCTTGTTTGGCTGGGTATTTACTCACAAGGGGATGAGTAGCTTTGGGTGTGTCATTGGGAAACTTTTATCCTTTCTTCTCTATGCACACTATCCTCTTCAAGTTTTTCACACTAAGAGTCTGCTTTGTCTTTCTCTGGTAGATGGCAGAATCCATTTAGAGTGTACATGTTTGGGAGTTCCATTGTATCCTTCAGTATGCAAAATGCACCTTATAACCAGGGGGGTTATAAATTCAATTTTGATTTCACCACTGTCAAGACATGGGGGGAATGTGTCTTAAAATTGATGATCGGTATTACTATTATCCCCATTTTACAGATGAAACTTAAAGACATCAAGTATCTAAGTCAGTATCTGAACCCAGTCTAATTCTCTTAACCAATATCCTGTAGCATTGGTGAGACATTTTTCCTAGGGTGATGAGAGAAAAATGCAGGCTCTGAAAATCAACTCAAGATGGCCCAGACCAAGAAGAATGGAAGGGAAACACCTGTGGTAACATGGGGTGGATTAAACAGGCATTGACCTGGGAATTTGCTCTGAATGGCTAAGGTAGTGTGAGGTGTGCTTGAAGTTTCAGAAATTGGTTCCAGTCCCATATGTATTTTAAACATCCGTGTGAACTTGTCTGTGTCATTTGATCTTTCTACTCCTTTTTTTGTCATCTGTAAAATAAGGGAATGGTTGAAGCGGCTGAATGGTCGAAAAGTTGAGTCTCTCAAACTTTTTTTTTTACTGCAACCCATGAAAGGAAAACATTCTATACTGTGACATAGTATACACATGCACACCCCACCTACTAAACTAAAGTGTCAAAACAACACTTAACCTTGCTTGTGCAATGTGCTCTGATATTTTCTAATTGGTTCCATTCCATTCCAAAATTGTTGGTTGCAAGTCATTACGTTGATTTCAGGACTCACTAATGGGTAGTTTGCAAAGTGCTCATATGGATACTTCTATGAAACTCTGAATCTCCAGTTAGGAAGTTCCACAACAGGACTCCTGGGGTGGAGGTAGGGACTAGAAACCTCAAAAAAGAGGGCATTGACCCTTTTGCCCTATCCATACTCATTTTTCTTTTAATTGGACTGTGTTCTTACTACCTTCAGCAGAAAGTTGTTGTCATTAGGCCATTTGGCAAGTACCACTTCAGGGCAAAGAGTCCTGTACTATGCTCTGTGGCATGTTTAGTGAGAAATTAATTGGTGTGGCCTGGAAAAAAGCTTTCACAGTCATGTAAATATGGGGAAGAACTACTCTAGCCTTCTCTTCAAGTCTCAACAGAAATTAAAGGCTCCAAGAATTCCAACAGGAAAGGAATTTGCGTATCTTTCTAACCTAGCAATCCTATTGACTCCAGAACTATTTTTTTTCCCAAAGGAGAGTGTTAACAGCATCGGGAACATTAATGTTCTGAGGAAGTTGCCTTGGAAAGTGCTCCTTTAGTGAATTCTGAAAGCTTGTAAAATGTGAAGCCAACTCCATGTCCTTTTTACTTTTATAGAAAGAGGTCTACCTTTACCCATATATACAGCTATCCATCTTAGTGAGAAAAGTAAAATTTAGAACAGAAAACCAAAAAATCAAGAAAATGGCCAGGAAGTAAAGGTTTTAAATTATTGTTTTTAAAGTTCTGAAATTCTTCAAAAATAACCAAAGATGGATATTTTTCAGACTACTATGCCCAATGAACTCTACAGTACTCTAAGTTCCCTCTTAGCACCCTCAATGGGTTCTTGGAAACCACTGCTTTAAGCAAAATGACATAGAATGGAAGCAGGTCCTTGAATAATATGGTTTCCTTCAAAATTGCCAGGAATTCTTGTTTTTTTTTTCTTTTCCTTGTCAATGTTAGAAGGAAATGGCATCGAAGGAAATGTTATTTGAGGACTTGCTGTACTTTCTTCATCACTGACAGATGAAGAGACTGACACTGTACCTTCTGTCTCTCTCCCCCTCCTTCCATCTTTGCCACCCCCCCAACTTACACACACACACACACACACACACAAATATATATAACATAATGTGTGACTTTTAAAATTAAGAATTAAGCATAGAACTTCTCATTTTGGGGTGTTTAATTTACAAAAGTCAATTAGAAGTGTTAGAATTAAAAGTGAGCTAGAAGTACCTCTCAATGGATAAGGGCCATATTTTACAAAGTTTCTTCTCATTTTCTCTCAGATCTAAGATGAATGAAACAACTTATTTTACAAGTAGAGACTGGGCCACCAAAAAAACCAGTTCATATCTTCTTTAGTAAAAGTCTGCTTTCTCTACTGGTATAAAAACAAAAGCAGTTGAATTTCATGAGAGAGAGGGGAGAGGGCAGAGAGCAGAGGGGAGAGAGGGGATGGTGACAGAAAGAGTAAGATGAGGCAACATCATAATTGTGGTTTTTTTGGGTGGGATGTAGCTGACAGCTAGTTCCTATTTTTTGTTTTAGTTTCTAAGACTCAGCTATCACGCAATTATTATTCTTACTAACCTGAAAGTGAAATTCTTACTAATCTGAAAGGCTCTTCTTTTGAAGCTCATTCAATACAACCTTAGTGGTATTTTTTACATTAGTTTTTGGGGGAAAAGCTGTTTTTCTTTTATAGAACACAATTGAACAGTAAGTAGGTGACTTCAGAGAAGCCCTGCCTCAAATACTGGTTTACCCAAGCACCCCAATTCAGCAGCAACTTTCTCAGGTCAGCTTGGGGGACACATATCAAAAATCTTACAAATGAACACATCTTTTAACAAAGCAGTTCTATCTTCAGGCATTTATCTTGTAGAAAGAATGTGAGATGTTTATAAAGGTGCATAAAGGATGTTAGTGACAATGTTGGCAAGAACAGTGAAAAAATTGGAATAACCTTAATATTAGGGAATGCAAAGTTGTCCTGGGGAATATGTTACTGCAAGAGAAGGAATTACCATCTTGCCATTAATAAATTACTCTCTAGAGGAATATTTAAACACAGGAAAATATTTGTATTATAGTTCTAAAAGAAAAAGGCAGTTCATCAGTAATATGTTTTCAGCACTGTTTGATATAAAAGAAAATCTTAATCTCTCTCATATACACACACACACACAAAAGAAAGATATTAAGTATACAGACCATATTTTTTATACCGTATATCTCAGGGCTGGGAATATGAATACTTTTTTCTTTTCTTCCCTATACTCTGTTTTCCACAATTTCCTTCAAGGGCATTCTTGTCTCAATTATTTTCAAAAGGACAACATAAAGGAACAATTTTTATTTAGTCTTCAGTCTTACTGCCCGATTTCTTAAATACTCCATAAACCAAATTGGTATCTTTTGATGTCCACTAGCAAAGCTTGTTGGTTTGTGTTAATAGCCCACAGGAGAACGTAAGAAATGGGTGCTTTCCAGGGCTGACTCCATTTAGGCAGGTAGATTAGTACCTGCGTCTGCAGGCCTGACCCTTCTGAAAGTGGGCCCACCAGGGGAACAAAGTTTGAAAGTTCTGAAGATGCTGTCTGGCCCTACTTGGTCTTCCCTCTTGGTGCAGATTATGGCTGACAGTCACCACCAGAGAGCCATTCCTCAGGCTTATGGCTCCACCCCCCCCCCATTAAAATGCAAATAGGAGAAGTACACAGTAAGCTGTAATTGCCACCTGAGTTAAATGAGTATAATGCATATTTTTTCTGAGAACTGGTTTTCCAGGGAAGACATGGGGACTTGGGTAGGGCAGGCAGAGAATATAAAGGATGAATGAACATACAAGGCCTCTGAGAAGTATTTAATATTCATAATAGTAACCTATTTATTTATGGTTTCAGTCACTTAGAAGCACGTTACTGCATTTTATCTCAATTAAATTGAATAGAACCACCGCCACTAAGGTAACTTAAGCTGATCAGAGCTCTTGAAATGTATAGAAGACAAAATCTACTGGCCTTAACTGTTGTAGAGATGTTCTTAAAAGGTACAAGCCCACATGATTATACTGCTTTAACTTGCTCCTTTTTCCTTGGCACCACCAAAATGTGTGTTACTGTCCAAATAATGACCACATGGAAGAAATCAGATCCAGTTAAGAAAATAATGCTTCTTCTTATGGAATACATTATTGCTGTTTAACGAAAACACCACCTTCTAGGAACCTGTACTCTAAAAGACTAATGACCACCTGCAGAAACACATGAAAGCATCCAGTCAAGATGTTAAGGTATACATTGGATAGCTCTCTTAGTCTACAGAAAATGCTAAGAAAGTACTAGAAAATTACAAAAGAAGGTGGCTGAACAGTGGAGATCATACAGAATGATTTCCTCTCTATAAAATACACTGTTCAGTGAGGTGGTTGAAAAAAACTCTGAGGCTAACTTCTTGGGTTTGAATCCTGGGTCTGTCATCTGCTTACTATGTGAAACTGTGCCTCAACTTTCCCATCTTTGAACTGGGTATAATAAAAGTACATATCTCCTAGGTGGCTATGAGGATCAAATTAGTTTGTATTTGTAACAGAGCTAAGCACAGAGTCATTGCCTTAAGATGATAATTGAACCCTCATACACACTCATGTGCGACCGGAAGGAAAGACACCAAAATGTTACCAGATGTTAACTCCATGTAGCAGAAGTAGAATTTTAAAAACAAACAAACAAACAAACAAATCTCACACATCTCTACTTTTCTACTCAAAGGAAGGATGATATATATTAACAACATTAATCAGAGGAAGCCAGGATCTTGACAATTTGATAGGCATTGCTATATTAACATGACATTTATATTAAGCTTTCAGTTCATGGAGGCTATTCCTCTTTGAATTAATTACAAAAATATCTTTAATCGTGAGATAAACGATATCCAAAACACCTACATAATATAATGAAGTTCATAAAACAGTCAAACTGGAAAGGATGAACAGATACCTTGGATACAGCAGGGATAAGAATGATTCAGGAACTATCTTGGGCCGAGGTGCCAGTTCGGAGAATGGGAGGATTTAAGAATTTAAAGGGATAACAGATTCTAGATTGACAGTAATGTGCCTCGAATGATTGGATCATAACTGTATGACATCATAGTTAGCAGCTTTATGAAGTGAGCTACATCAGAACTAAGGGCTCCGAAACAGCACTCTAGTTAGCTCTTAGGTGTGGGGGGTGGAAAAAGGTTACCCACTGAACAAATCCTCACGAATATGAGGAACTAAACTCTTGCTCATTAAAGTAAAGCATAGGTATCAGGAAGCCCGGTAAACTACCAGTTTAGATAACAAAGGCATCCTACACAGAGTCTGATCGCCATCTATCCTGAATAGGCACCATCTATCCTGGGTATGCGGACACCTATAAAAAGCTAGCCCCTAGTCAAACTGACGTCAAGCAAAAGGCTGTGGCAATTGCTGAACTGTGTTACATGAACTGTATAAAAGTTGTGTGAAAAATAAACTCGTGGCCAGCGGATCAAAAGAAAAGCCACTGTGCCCTCCTGCCCAAGAGATCGCCTTGATCATCTTGATTGCAATCCTCACCCCTTCCCTCAGGCACCTTTCCCCACCACAGCTGGACCATGTAGGAAATAACTGTGCTGGCTGAGACCAGGCCAGTGACCAAAAGGGGCCTCCGCTTCCTAATAGTCTAGATCAGAAGCCACCAAGGTCTCTTGCGGAATGCTTTGTGCCCCCAATGTTTTGGGAGAGGGGACTGTATTCAACTCTCAGTTCTCAGCTACCAAGATGCCACAAAGAGGCATGAGAGTGACAAGACTTACTGGAAAGGAAGTGCTGGGATGCCGGGCCAAAGTCCCTGTGGGCTTCGTGCAGCTGTCTGATGCGGTCCTCGACGGCCACCTGGGAGGAAGAGAAGAGAAATGATGTTCTTTCATCATCTAGAATGAGGAGCAATTAAAACAACGGATCCTTTTGGGTAAGATCTTCTGGGTTTCTAAGGCTGGAACTCGAAAGCAACAATTTATAAGCCCATCTTTAATATCCACTTACCGTACATCACCCCTGAGACCCATTTTTATCAAACCAGGGCCAAACAAGTGATCTGCTCGCTTGACAATGTTCAAATGAGATTTTCACATTCTCCTCCTTGGCAGCCACCAATGAACCGCTGCGATTAGTAGCATCAAAAAATGCAAAGTGTAAAACCCGGGCACGGTGGCGCGTGCCTGTAAGCTTCAGCCTATGAAGCGGCTGGGGCTAGGGATCATGGTTCAAGTCCTGCTTGGGGCAACACAGCGAGACCTAGTCCCAAAAAATAGCTGGGCGTGGTGGTACACACCTGTAATTCCAGCTACCTGGGAAGCTGAGGCTGGGGATTGCTTGAGTCTCTGGCACCCCAGGTAACATGAGGCTGCGGTTCCATGGGCAAAAATAGTGAGACCTAGTCTTAAAAAAAAAAAAAAAAAAAAAAAAGGAAAGTGTCATCTGTTACGAGGAAGACAAAAGGCCGCCATTTGCTATGATACCAGGTGACTAATGAATCTCAGAAATGTCATGTATTTTATCTTTCATTCTCAGTCTATTGTTCTTGACTCATAGTTTTTGGATAATAATGATCATAATTAATAGATCATTGGTTGATATCCATGGATAATAAGCAACCAATAGTTGATTCATACTAACATCCCAAAGAACTGAAGTCAGGTTTGAAATTTAACTTTGTCTACAGGGTATAGGGTGAGTATATGCATAGATTTCAGTTTTTAGTGGACTTGGAAATTATGGGGAAGGATACTGTAGTGGCATGGAAGAAAAACAGAAAAAAAGTTTTTCCTGATAATTGATACATTATCCCACCTGCTTAGTGAATTCTAGTTCATGTTGGGGTGAGGGAAAGACAAGAATTTTATAGGTGAAATGATAGACTTTATCATCTGGCATTTTGTCAGTATCAGTAGGGGACAGGGTGTGGGTTTCCTGTAACTTCTCTAACTTGGGATCTTGATTTGGTTCTGGACCATACTAACCCATGGGTCAGTAAAAGCTTGCTCCGTGGTATGGATGATTCCAGATTTCTAAATAGTCCTCAAACTCAGAAAAGTAGTTCAGGCAGTCTGGTCTAAGGCAATACTGACCTCCTGGTGTCAATCAAGTGCCTATGTAAGGTCCAGAAGTATCTGCCTTTTTTGCTTCCTCCCTAGCCATTCCCATCTTTGTTCAGATTACATATTTGAAAAACCAAATCGGGGTCCCCAAAGTTCACACAAAAATACAGGAACATTTCAAATGTACCTTCTTAGCCATAGGACTATGCACTTGCAACCAAATTCTATTTCCCTGCTCTACCATAATTCCAATATTAACATTGGTGTGACTAGTTCAGGCTTCTCTCTATAATGTTCTTACGCTCTTTCTATCCCCAGCTCAAGGCTGTTCCATGTTCATGTGCTTAATTTCCAATCCTCCAGGTTAGAATTGATTACTTCCTCAGCATTCTCACACACATTTTATACTTGGAGCACACCTATCATGTCATCCATTTCAGTTGGATGGATATGAGGATCTCCTGCAATGGACTGTGAATTCCTCGACAGAAGGGATCATTTCTTATCTTTCCTCTCCTTTCCATCCCCTGCATGATGCATGAAACCCTGAACCCAGTAAGCTGCAGCAAATATTTAGCTGATGACTAGCTGATCACACCAATGGGCAAATAACTGTATGTGTGTGTATGTGTGTGTGTGTGTGTGTGAGAGAGAGAAAGAGAGAGAGAGGAGGGGAGAGGGAGAGAGAAGATAATGTCCACTGATGTGTCCTTGCATAAATTATTTTAAACTTTTCTTATCGGTAATATAGAGACAGTAATATGATCTACCTCACAGACTTTTGAGAAAATTAGATAATACAGATGAAATGTTTAGCCTAATTTCTGTCTCACAGTAATTGTTGGATAAATGTTAGCAACTACTAACTGCTACATTGCTATTATGTTTAATAAATGGAAAAGAACTGTTTATAATATGCCACCACAAACAATACCAAAATGGCTAATATTTATTAAGCATTCTGTCTGTGCATGAGAATATGAATTGACTTATTTAATCTTCACAATAACTCTGTGGCAGGAAGTAATGTTCTCGCTCCCCCTCACTGATGTAGAAACAAAAGCACGAGAAAACAACTCGAAGCAAAACTTGCCTAAGCTGCAGTTAGCTAGCGGAGCCAGCACTTAAACTCATTTAGCTAAGAGTGCTGGCTTTTCACTGCCATGCCAGAGATTAAAGTTGAAAAAAAAATCTTATAAATATTAAATAAGCTGTCGCTCTTTTATTGTTCATCCAATCAATTAATTTATGGACTACAGCCCAAACCTATCATCTCTCTCTATGAAACAAAGAGATGTTTTGGATTGAATGAGAGGTCAGCTCCTGGGTTTAGAGACCACGATACTGCATGTTAGAGAGAAGGGCTGTAGAAGAACACCTCCAGGGGAATACTTAGGCTATGCAACTACGTGGAAGTGTACAATGGGCTGTTTCATGAAGAAAGTGGTCAAGAGATGGGTGTGAAAGTTTGGGGGTGGAAAGGAGTGGACACAGACCGGAAGGAAGTCTTTTCAAAGACTGAGAAATTCCACGGGAGATATGTGGACAGTGGAGGAGTGTGACTGTGGCCCGGGCTAGGTCCTCAGGCAGTGACATTGGGAACGTGGTTAAAACCGCATTCTTGATGCTTGATGGGCACCACGTGGGTACCGAGTCTGAGTTCTGAAGAGACCCCTGATCTCTGAAGGTGGCTCCCTTCTTCTACAGGGATGTAAAACATGAGGTGAGACGTGCTTCTTAACTATAGTGGTTACAGTGTATTTCCAACAGCGTTGAGGTAAAAAGTGAATTCCCACCTCTACCATGTGAATGTAGGAAAATGCACGAGAGTGAGGCTGAAATTAAAAATGCATCGTGTAATGAAATGAAATATTCAGGAAACCGTCTTAAAATAACGAAAAGATTAAGTCTAAAATATTTGCCTTCATAAATTATCTTTGGAGAAAGGCACTCCACGGACTGAATGCACAATTGTGTAAACAAAGAAAGAATGATCAGAAAGAAAAACTTGAAGGCACACGAGAGTCCCACAAGCTACAGGCACTTAAGAACAAAATGCTTTATTTTGAGAGCAATTTAGGCCAGGAAAAGAAATTTGATAAACTTTAAAAAAATCATAGCGTTCCTGCACTAGGTTTTGCTCACTGGCTGTGCTTTGAATATAGTGTACACAGATGAGGGATATTGCAAGAAATGAACACTATAGCCTCGGATCTTTGGAAGCATCAAGGGTTAGAGATGAGGACACAAGAGGAAGCAGAGACAAGTCAGTGAAGTGGACAAGCAGGCAAGCTAAACAGGACAACGAGCAAGGATTCCAAGCAAGGCCTTCCGGACAGGAGCTGAAGCTTTACCCCTCAGGCCCAGGGAAGCCCTAAGGGTGTCCATGAGTTGACTCAGGTTTTGAGAGCAAAGTTGAGGTGAGTCTGTCAGGGTGGTTGGTGGGTTTAAAAGGGAGCCGGAGTTTGAGACCAGTTGCAGGCCACTGCAGTGGACCGAACAAGGCCACTGCCGTGGACCGAATGTGCTGCAATGAACGCAAGTGCTGCCAGGAATGGGAAAGACATAGAAGACGAAAAGATACTTTGCAAGAAGGAAGAACTCATACATTTTGTGGTGGCAGCTGCATATTAAAGAAGCCAGGGAACCCTGGGATTCCTAGTATGGTGTTTCTAGTGTGGAAGACTGGGAAAATGAGGACACTGCTGATGGAAAGGTGGAAGTCCGACAGGGGAGGGATGGCATGGTGTCTATGACTTGAGTTAGAACAAAACGGATCTGACCCAAAGCGAAACCTTTAATCAGAGATGTCATGCATGTGCATCTTGGCCATTACAGGAGGGGAAGGGGGGAAGAGGATACAAGGGGCAGGACTGGGCATTAGAAATTGAGCAGACAAGGAGGAGTCAAAGGAGCTGAAAAAGAATTAGTTGGAGAGACAGAGAGAACTCAATTTCCTGTGAATCATAGGCAGTACCTCTGTTTCCTTTTATAAAATGTGATACAAGTCTAAAATCCTTTTGGAAGCATACAACCTGTTTCTACTATTAGATCATAGATCACGAAAGCTCAGAACTGGAAGAAACCTTATCTATTGATATATGAGGGTCTATTCTTTAGAACTATCCCAGATGGGCAGAAAACTGCCATCTGTTCCATGAGTACTCATAATCTAGTTTGCAGCAATTCTTCAGTAAAAGCATGTCAAAAGAAATAAAGGTCTGTTTTTATATGCTCTGTGAGGATAGGGAAAATATTTTTCTCTCCTTACTATTTCCCCGATGACTTAGCACAGTACCTGGCCCATATAGCAGGTGCTAAATTAATAGCAGTTGAATGAGTGAACAGTTTATTCAGGGATTTTCACCGTAGCAACAATGCTTTGAATGAAGAATTTTTTTCTTGAGACCTTTTTTGATGAGAAAGACCTTCTCTCTGTCTTCTTGATGATCAAAGTTTAAAAAAAAAATCATTTAGATTCATCTTGCCCACTAGACTGGATTTTAAAAAGTATTTTTAAAAAAAAATTGTAAGACAAACTGGGAGCCCAAATCTCCCCCATAGTTGTGTTAGTCTAATTTTTAATGATCATATTTGTCAGTTCTGAGGACTATATATTATTCTGCTGTGCTTCTTGTTTCCAACGTGTTCCACAGGCAGTATACTATTTGTAGACACCTCCCTTCTTTCACACCATTGAGAAATGTTTTCACATTTCATTTTAAGGATATTTTGAATCCAAACATGCCAGTTAGTTGTCTGTGAAGATAAGGATCTTTCTGGTCTCATTCAGTTGAACATGGTACATAATACATAGGAGATGTAAAATAAATGTTCACTACATGGATGAAACTTTCTGAATTCCAGTTTTGTTAGGCACTATGCTAAGTATATTTATGGGAGACTCGCAAGTGTAATCTAGGGGATAATGAACAAGTCATCCAACTAAATTAATGATAACACACTGCATTCCCAGCTGTGACTGTTTTCCAAAGCTTAGCCCGTTCCACTGTGTATTTTGAAGGCTATCTTTATTTCATTATTTTTTTTTTTCAAAATTGCTTTCAATAAGCCAAAGGGAGAAGGAAAAAACAAGGTTAGATAACACTGTGGCTCTTAGAAATTCTTTCAAATAAATTTATATAAAAGCAAATATTTGCTACTTTGTTGCAAATTCTCAAAGGCTTCTAGTTTTTCTTCTGACCAGTTTCTTTTGAAGTTTTTATCTTCACTGGAGCTTTAGCCTATGGAAAGACTCCCCCCCCCGATATGGAAACACATTGCTAGCCAATGTGCATTTTCCATAGCGTCCAAGCAGTCTCATTGGCACTATATATATATAAATCGTATTTATGCCAGTCTTGGGAAAAAATGTAACTGGGCATGTACATTTTGATTTTCTGGTTCTCAGTTTGTTTAGACCCTTGATAAATATCCACGGGCATGCAAGAACCAGACTTCACACCTACACTAATGAGCCCATAAACAAAACAAAACAACTTTCTGCGTTCTGCGATGCTAGCAAATAAACAACACCCAGGCACACACATGATTCTACAGTCTACTCAGGGTTTTTTTTTTTTTCCTGAAACTCTGCCATTTGTACTGTTTTCTGGATATTTGTATCTGTGTCATGGTGGGTCTTCATAATTCATTTTTACTTCTAAAATCCATACCTGTAACACCCATAATGTGTCCTGGAATCTCACCTGAGACTTCTTATAGTTTCACTTAAGATCCTTTCAACTAACTGTAAGTGTTCTTATTGAAAATCCATCAGTCTAATTGTGACTTCTTTTCAGTTGGACTGAAAAAAGTGGTCTGAGATCTGGTGGCAGAAAGAGCTGGGCTTAATGAAGGTAAACACTAACTCTCTTTTCCTTGAATTTAGTCACAGGTTTTCTTGACATCGAGACACTTACCTGTTAAAAAGCATTTGTTGCATTTTAACTGGAGGTGAGATGGCAGGAAAGCAACCAGTGTTAACGCTGTGCTTGCTCTGAGGATGAACATAATTATATGTTGACTTATGAATTATATGTGTGATTTATGGCATGGATGCATGCTAATGTGGGCATTTTGAGACCTTCACTAACTCACCTCTTTTTATCATCCACTCTGAGAGCTTTCTTTCCCTATTTTATGTTTGTGTGCTGCTTCTCATCTTCATCTCTGACTCCAGTTTTTACTCCTTCCTTCTTTTTCCTCCTCCACCTGCCCCATCCACCTCTGATCTCCCCTCAGCGGTGATGTTCTGAACCAACTATCAGAAGAATCCGGAGACACTGCTGAGGCAAACAGAGTGCCTAAAATGAAGTGGTAGTGCATCCCAGCAAGATGGGCAGGGCATGCTGGGAACAGCAGCTCTAGCCTAGCTTCCCCTGGACCACTGTTGCTCACACTCTGGCCAACTCTTCCATCAACCAGAAAACAAAGGCAAGTCCTTTGTCCATTGTTCAGCCACTAACTTTTAACTCACCAATCTAAAATGCACCTGGGTAGTATGGCTTTTTGGTTTTCATGCTCCTGCAGTCGCCTCAGTTTGTGATAGTGGAGTCAGGTTATATCAACATTAAGTTGGCTTCATAGACCTAAGTACCTTGAGGGCATCATTAATTTTAATTTAGATAAGCAGCGATCAACCTCCTATCCTGCTTCATTTGTCAAAATCTTTAGTTTTAGTTACATCCATAGACTGTGAGGGAAAAAATGTGAAGGGACAGAAAGAGATCAGAGGAAGTACGTCCTCTTGCTCTTTAAATTTTGTCTCAAAGAGATAAGGGAAAAGTTGAATTACTCTGCTGGAATGATGTAACTTGATGCAGATTTTATCTTAAAAAAATAGGTTCCCTTTTAAAAGCTTTCCTAATGTGTCTCACGATTTGCAGCAGGAATTCAAGTCAAGTGGCTCTCACCTTGCAACACTGTTCCATTAAATCATTTACATTCCAGCTTTAGGTATTTATTCGTGAGGTTTATTTATTTCACATTTGGAAGATATCATTCTCACAGAAATTTTCCGAGGCCACTGGAGCATTCCTTTCTAGGGGCATTTTTGAGCCTATGTAGCATAATGCTCACATGGTAATTATATAATTATGCCTCCTGGTATTAGAACACAGGAGTGTTCTCAAGGGCCAGGAGTGGCAATTTGAAGTAATTATCAAGGGGATAAAATAGAACTAATATCATCTAAAATCTCTATATAAGAGATATAAATATAATATACAAACATGAGTATATTACATATATATCAAATATGTGTAGAGATCTAGATATATTTATAAAGATAGATCTCATTTATAGATATAGATATAGATGACTTGAATTCTGCAAATCATATCTCTATACACATATACACATATTTCTATATACACACATATACATCTATATGTGTCTATAATATTGATATACATATCTACAGACACATATTCCTAATCTTAATCCTCATCCCTAGCCCTAACTATACAGCACTCAGCAAAATCTTATCTAAAGATGACTGAAGCAGGTTGAAACCTTGAAGATACATGAAAAAAAAAAATTAAAGGCCAAAAATCAAACATATTTTTGGGTCTCAGTGGTGAAGCACATCTATTTTGGGTAATAATATACTCCTAGGTTTTCAGTTTGTTCTGCTAATCACCTTTTTAATGACAGCTGGGAGGGAGAATTTGCTGAAGTATGCAAACACCAGTCCTGAACCAAGGAAATCAAGGCTCCTTAAACCCTCCACTATCCCGGCAGCATTACCAAAGCTTGCTGACCTTGACTCCCTGCACAGTCAATTTGACCGCGTATCAAAGAACCTTGTCTGCACGAGCATGTTCCCAGTTCCCAGCCCTCCTCCTCCGGCCACTGAAAAGCGCCTTTCTTTTCTCCCACTGACAGAGCTGTCAAACCAGTATCAGCCCACTGTTCTTTGCAAATCAATAAACCGGAAGATCACATCTACTCTACTTCCAAACCCTACAACATTCTGGCCTTTCTCCTTTGCATATCAGAAGATAAGGTGCAAGTTCAATAACTAGGCACACAGCACGTGTCCTAATAAAGGATGGAGCATGGGGTTAGGCACTTCCTTTGTCTTCTGGTATCCATTTGTCAGCACTGGAGTTCAGCTCTGACAAGTGTGTTCCCTCCCTTCCCAGTCTCTCCTCTCTCTCCCAGGCCTTCTTCTTTGTGCTCTTCAAACAATCCCTTCCCTGATCCACTCCTCCCTTTCCCTTCGCTCCTCCCTCACCACCCCAAGCCCTGAGCGGTTTGTAAGCTCTCAGAACAGTCATAAGACTTCCCTGCACTATTTTAGATGTTTTCACTTTTAACTAAACGAAAGCTCTTTTTTTTTTTTTTTTTTGTAACGTGACTTTACATAGTGCAGGAAACTACAGGGGGAAAAAATTCCAAAATACATTGTGATCTTTTATAGGAGAAACAAAAGATGGACTTTCTAGGTCATCTTGGAAGTAGGTATACTTCCTTGAACAATAATCTGAGGTATTTTATGAGATTCCTCCTTTCACTAAAGCAAGAAACCCTACAATCCGTCAGGATACGTGCACTGTACCTAGACTTTCTTTTTAATCCTCAAGTGAAACCAAGACAGTAAAGTGTAATAAAAATGCATATAGCCCCAGGCTTTGTGCCTTAGCAAGGAGAAAAAAATAAGCTTCTTGACTTAATATTGTCTACTGTGAATAATCAGCTGCTGTATTTTGGGAACTTGCTTTATAATCTTAACATATAGCGGTGAACTCCATCTTCATTGTGTGACAAGAATAA
This sequence comes from Uropsilus gracilis, assembly GCA_004024945.1. Lineage (NCBI taxonomy): Eukaryota > Metazoa > Chordata > Mammalia > Eulipotyphla > Talpidae > Uropsilus > Uropsilus gracilis. The sequence goes on along the minus strand of PVHY01000512.1, from coordinate 52,224 downwards.
GGATTTTTTTTCAAATGGTCCACCTTTTCCCAAACACATACATGTGTCAACTAAAAAGAAATGAAGACAGACAGATATGGACTTTTAGTAACCTATTTTCTGCAATTTACCTGAAGTAGTTGGGGAAGGGTGAACAAGGTAGGAAAGGGACCTTACTCTGCCACAGTGTGGCTAAGATCTGCCTCAGAGACCTCTTCAGCTCCTTTTCCAGATGTTCATCCTGGCCTTCCCAAGTATAGGTTCTTGGCCGATTAATAAATATCCCAAGGAAGATCAATGATGGCTCATAACAGACTTCTAGTACACAGCTGTGATTTATTTGCATTTTAAGAGCAACTTTAATTAAATAATTAAGCAATTAATTACTCAAAGATTATTGAGTGCTTAGAAGGCACTTTGCTCAGAGAGGAAGGAGAAAAAAGATAAATAAGAAAACAAGGCACCTGTCTTTAATGAATGTATGGATGAGATCTTTACAAATAGGCAAATCATTTTGCAGTCTCTGATCCATTAAGATGATATTGCCAGCAGCATACAAAATGCTCCTCAGTGAATGTAGGATGCTAAGTTACATAGACCCAAGGTCACACAGAGACCTAAGATATCCTGTGTCACCATCTTCCCACATTTCCATGTCTCATTGCTTTCTCACTTGTAGAGGAAGCATTTGCGTTTCACGAGAAACACACATTAGCACCTATGGAGACTCCGCTTTTCGCCATGTTCAGCTGTCTGCACAAGATCACATGGTTTTTGAAATCAGAAACTTCTCAGGTTCTATCATGGCCATCTTGCATCACTCCACAGTGTGGTGGACACACAGTGCTTGAACATGCTTTGAAGAATGTAATGTGGTGCAGTCCTTCAGAGATACGACAGTGACAGCTACCTGAGAATTTTTTAAAGAAATACAGATCTTCAAAAAATAGCTGGGTGCGTGCCTGTAGGCAGCAGCCTAGGAAGCCGTGGTCAGGGCCAGGGAATGCGGTTCGAGTCTCGCCCGGGGCCCGTAGTGAGACCTAGTCCCCCAAAAATAGCTGGGTGTGGTGGTGCGCACCTGTAATCCAGCTACCTGGGAAGCTGAGGGTGGGGATTGCTTGAGTCTGTGGTACCCCGGGCAATGGGAACCTGTGGTTCCATGGGCAAAAATAGCGAGACCTAGTCTCAAAAAAAAAAAGAAAAAGAAAGAAAAGAAAAACAGATCTTTAGCTCATCCCTACAATTTCCACCTTAGACTTTTTGGGCTTGGGACTTGAGCATCTGTGTTTTAAGAGCCACTGGTCAGTCTTAATGTCTAGCATGGCTTTGCAGCCATGTAGCCGTGTAGTAAAAGGCTGCCAGATTTATGGATCAGGAAGATCTGTGCTGAGAACCCACCTTAGCGCTTTGACCTTCAGCATCATATCTGAGGTCCAAGTCTCAGTTTCCTTGTCTGTAAAAAGAAATACTGAGCAAGAGTGATGATAGTAATAACTAATGCAGTTAAAATGGGGGGGAGGGAGGAGGTAAAATTCTGCTCCCAGGGGCAGCCTTTACTTTTGACTTGTACTTTGATTCTGCTCCGTTCCTTCCAGATTTGCTTGGCCCCTTCTGCCCCTTTGCTATGGTTCCCTGTCAGAAGGTACCCTAGAGTTGTGGCAAAATACGGGCCCTCATTGGTCCTACTTTGGGTCAACCCTATTTGGCTGGGCATTTATCCACCTCAAGTGTTTCATTGGAAAACTACTATCCTTCTCTTTTCTCTCTATGCTCTGCATATGAATTCTATTAAAATTCTTCTCTACTGAAGATCTTACGTACTAGGAATATGCCTTGTCTTAACTTGGTGGATGGCAACATCTATTTAGAGTGTGCAAGGTCTGGCGGTCTCAGTCTGTCTGCTAACAGTGTCAGAGGGAAGTAGTTAGTGAGCCTCAGACTCCCATCCTATGTGAAGAGATCTGTAAAAATCAGGAGGAGGAACCATGGGCTCGTTGGGGGCATTAGCGATATAACATGAAGCAATAGATCAAAAACCAGTTGAACAAAGTCTGTACAGAATGATGGAAAAATTAAGAGGCGGTGAGCAGAAGGTTCTCAAGCAGAAGATCATGGTGACGGTGCACGGGTAACATGGTGGTGAGAGAACTATGGGGTATGGAACAATGTAAGAGAGAAAAAAATACATCATCAAAAAAACCCAACAAAACCCTCAGGTCATGCATCTTGATGGTTAGTTAGCAAGACTACTGACGAGGGCAGAAAAAAAACTTCTTTTTCAGTAAAATATAGTGAGACCTGTAAAGCAATTAGCAGCATCTGCTGCAAGGTAAGCACTGAGTAAATGGTAACTGTTTCTTATTCCTGTTAAATGGAGGGTGTCAGAACAGAATAGGAGGGGTGACTTTGGCAGCCACAGCTCTGGAGGCAGGGCTGTACCTAGCTTTCCTCTTTTGTAATAAATAGGCGAGCTGACCAGTTGAAGAGAGTGAGTTGACTTCGACCATTTAGCCGGACCTAAACAAGTCTAAGCGGAAAGTGTGAGGCATGATCTCAAGAATCAATTCTTCCCCAAGCATTTTCAAGCACTGTCGTGTCCACCGCGCACTCGGCTGGTGGAGGACAGCTGTGATAGGAACAGAGAGAAACTCCTGCTTTCAAACACCTTGCGATTTTGTGCGAGGAAGACTAAACCTGGGACAAAGCAAAGACTCCATAGGTACTCGGGTGTTTTGCTTACGAACAAAGGCATCCTGAGTCTCTGCAAGTGAGGAAGCAATGAGGCCTGGAGCATGGGGGAAGCTTCAGCAAGGCAGCGACACAGAATGTCTTAGGTTTATGTGTGATCCAGGGACTATGTAGCTTAGCATTGCACGCCCACTTAGGAGCAGTTTTTTGTATGCTGCTAGTGACATCATCTTCATGGATCAGAGATCCAGAGATGGCAAAACTGCAGATAGGTTCACTTTTGTTAGAGACATCTCCAGAAAAAGGGGATGTTTCCAGCCCCGCTTAACGAGGGGTGGAGCTGAACAGTCAAGTGAAGCTATATCACATGGGAGAAGTGGAGAAAAGAAGAGCCCTTGGTTCCTGCGGCCCAGTTGGTTCCTTGGTGATACTGGTAAGGGAACAGGAGGAGGAGAGACACTAGCGACACCTGAGAGAGACATTTAGGTGAGAGACCCAGGGGGAGGTTGTCAACAGTGGCCAGTTACCTTGATTTGCATTTTGAGTTTGTTCCTTTCCTCCCAGGCTAGCTTGGCCCTTTACACCTTTTCGATGATTTCCTGCCAGAACATGGCATAGACATGTGGCAAATTTTTGGGCCCCAGCGACGTTGCTTTGGGCTTCCTGTTTAGCTGGGCTTTTTCCCACGAGGGAACTGGTAATCTCAAGTGTTTTCTATTATTCTCCCCCCCCCACCCTGCTCTCCGTGCACACTGAATCTATAAGGGTCCTATCAGTCCGCTTTGCCCTGGTGCGATGAATGGCCGAACCCCTTTAGAACAAGTTTGAGAGTCTCAGTGCTCCCCTGGTTGCGTACCAATGCTCTTACCATCAGATTTTTGCTTTTTGCCAGTCTGCAGCAATTTATTATCCTCTTCCCTTCCTTTAGCCATCTCACATTTGTTTCCAAAGAACTTTCCAAACACAGTGGCTAGAATGGTTTGTTCTCCTGTTTTTTCCTCAATGTGTCATAATTGATTTTTCTCTGGCTGTGTGAATATGGACAGTTGGATATAAAAGTACTAAATGATTTTGTGTTTAGATAAAAAATAATAGTAAATTCTGCACGAAGAAAGAGCTGGTATCAATACCTTCCCCACTTGAAAATGATTTCATTGCACTGATAACAAACTTTCTTCTAGACTTTTCCACAGTAATGTTAAATCTCATATATAGAACTTTGAACATCTAGTCCTTGATCTAGGATTGAACACTCATTTCACATCTTGGAGAAAACTTTTTTTTTTTTTTTTTGGATAGCTGATCTTTTTATCCCTTCAGGCATTAACCAGTCTTTTCATTTTCCTAGCAGCAGTTCTGGAGCTAAATTCCCTGAAGGCTAAAGCATCTACTGGATGGTTCAAAATGCATAGTGTTAAAAGTTTGCTTTTGTTGTTTCATTTTTTTAGTAGAAATTCCAAAAAGAAAAATATGTTCTTGCATATGAAGGTATATGGCAATCAATCATTTTTAATCATTCCATTCTAATTTTAAACTTTGAATATTTTAATTTTAGAAGGCACTAACATTCAACTTTGTTTTTTTATATATACATATGTATATTTTAATTGAGAAGGCAGTAGCATTCAACGTTGGCTTTTATATATACATAGACATACATATAAACATATACACACACACACACACACACACACACACACACACACATATATATATATATATATGTAAAGAGAACATCAGAGTAAACTTCCGAAATAAAAACCTTATGGTCCAGAGATATTTAAACTGCTCAGAAACTAGTACTTTTGAAATAACACTCTCACTAGGCAATTTATGTGCTAAATGCAGATGATTTTTACCCATTCACCAAAGCAAACTCTTAATGACTTTCAATACTAAACTAATTTAAATGAATATTTATCTTGAAAATGTATTTTTAAATGCAGGATTAGATGTTTCACTAATTTAAGCCAGCCTTTCTGTCCAAAAGTTAAATGATTTGGATGGAATCTGCCTAACAAGTATTGATAAGTACAAAAAACCCTCATTATTTCCAAGAATTTATCAAAGACTAAAAGGTTTTCCTGGCTTCCCTTAGTATACAGGTGTATACAAAGGATGCATCTTTTCAACTTTAGCCCTACTGACATTTGGGCCAGGATAATTCCTTCTTGTTCTATCCTGTTCATTGGAAGATAGTTGGACAGCGCTTCCCTGACCTCTGCCCACTAGATGTCAGTCACCCCACCTCCCCAGCTGTGATAGTCAAAAATATCTTGGGGGTGGGGAGGATAATGACAAAACTGACCCTAGATGAGAACTGCTGGCCTATATTTTCTTTCACTCTCTACTTCATATAGACAGGCTTAAGGCTTAAGAATAAGACTTAAGTCTTATTCTAATAGTAATAAAAAAATCTTATTCTAATAAGACTTGAGTCATATTCTATTACTCTAACTAGTAGGAAAGGAAAATGAAAAATCTCAAGTTGTGAACAGACTCTCTTCACATCTGCCCAATTTAGTACTTCCCTAAATGACAATCTTTGGTACCAATTTTTCCATCAGCTTGGCACAAACTTCCTGCGGTCTACATTGCAATGTAATGTCTCCCCTTGCCCAATCCTGCTTCCCTTCAGAGATGCTATTTCCATTAAATCTGTCTTGACTGTTTCCCAGAAGACCCAACCTGCAACATCAGTCAAACAGCCAAACAAGCAAGACTTGCTGGGGACATGACTTTACTTGAGACACTGAGAGTCAGATTTTTGAATTCTTGGATGAGAGAAGCTTTCTCTTTTCTACTAGGGACATTGAAGATGTACATGACAGTAGATGAGTCTGCAGAAATATGGCTATCTACACACTACCCTCACCACTGCCCCCTTTTACTTGACTCATTTGAATTTGCTGTCACTTATAACCAAGATTCCAACCTTATATGCTTCATAATGAAGGTAAAACTACAGAAATGTTTAAAATTAAGAGTGAAACGATGAAAAAATATATACAATAAAATAGAAATAATTTATAAATAAAAATATGCACATGTAAGGAATAAAAAATAAAATTAATGGTGAGCCTAGAACTTAGTTATAAACAAGCTCATCTCAATAACTATTAAGAGTTAACTGTATCAGTTGTTCAAGAATTACAAAGAGTTTTACCTCCTTAAGTCTAAAGATACTTCATAAAAAGGTGGAACAGAGCAGATTATACGTATTACAGTGATAGGATTTGACCAACTACTGCATTAATTCTCTGAACATTTTCTTTAATCTCATCATGGAGAAATAACAGGGAGAGAATGGTGTACAACAGTTGCCACAAATACCCATTGGACATTAGTTTCCATTTCCTGCGGTGAGGTTTTACATGAATTTGGGAGGGCAAGATGGTTCAAAACTGGTTCCCAGGAAGGTCAGTTCATGGCACCCTGGGACTTGTACTTTAGGAGGAGAAAAGTGATGTTCCTTCAAGTCTCCTTTCCACTGCAACTTCAGAGTCAATCTTTGACATAGCCATGTGGTTTCAAACAACATCCTGAGTAATTACTTAAGAGAACAAAGTAACAAACTGCTTACCAAGCAAGATCGTGGCAAAGTCAAATCTTTAAGCTAGAGACTAGAAATGAATTGCATACATAAACACAAAGACTCCATAAGGTCAGAGTCAGGTTTTCTAATTCAGGGTCAGTTAGCAACAAGATACACAAACGCTAGAGGAAAAAAAAACACACAAAACTTTTGCAATAATGGCAGTTTGTGCCATGGTTGAAGGCAAGATTCCATATAGGACTGACTAAACAAGGATGGCTCCCCTCCCCCCCATCTGTTAGCATTGACTAAGAGGTTTTCAGGAACCCTAAACAGATGGGCACATACTCTAAAGAGGGGTCCTCCTATCCCCATTTAAAGACAAAGAAGCAGACTCTTGGTGTGAAATATCTTTAATAGAATTGGTGTGTGTACATAGAGAAGAGGGGAAAAAGTATATTCCTAAAAAGAGCTTCCTAATTACCCATCCTCTTATGGGTTAATGCCCAGTCAAACAGGGTTGGCCTGAGGCAGGGCCACTAAGGCCTGAAAGTTTGTCAAAAGTCTAAGGCACCTTCTGGTGAGGACTGGCAAAGGGATTAGGCAGGTCTGGGATGAAAGGAGCAAAATGAAAGTACAAATCATCCCTGTTAAGGAAGAAGCCTCCCTACATGCCTCTCACCCCTATGTCTCTTGCAAGTATCTGCACACTCCTCTTCTCCATGGCTGCCCTGAACAGTACCAGGGTGCATGTCAAAGCTAGAAAGGCAGGAGGAGGTCACAGCCTTCCCTGTCACAGAGCTTCACCCGGCCCTCAGCACCATCCTGGTTCCTAGTAGCTAGTCCTATGTGGCTGTCTGTAAGAGGGGGTGGGGAACATGGCAGCTCCCCTAACAACCTGAGGTGTAATATTTGATTTGACTCAATCCCTCAGGCTTGAGAATGTTTCAATAACATGTGAGCATTTAAGACTGTGAAGTGTGTCCATTTCAGTAGTTTTTCATAATAGAAAGATTTGTTTCAAAACCTAAAGCTACTTTTGTCGACAGTCTTTGAGAAGCTTCATGCGTGAAGAGAAGTGCTGACCAAAGCCGTTGGGGATCCTTAGTGGAAGCGGGACCTTCAAAGGAATTTCTCCGTCAGGGAACGGTACGGAGACATCTTAGTTAGGCTGAGCTCCTGACCGCCTGGGATTTGGTCATTTGAAAGGGCAGTCATTTTCTTTTTTTTTCTTTTCTTTTCTTTTTTTTTTGATGCTACAGGTAAGAGAAATCAAGCAGGATTTGTCTTTTCTTGTGACTTATCTCACTTGGCATTATGCATTTGAGGAGTGTCCATATTGTTGAAAATGCCAGCATTCAGCTTTTCTCCTGGCTGAATAGTATTCCATTAGCGTACAGGGGGTGGAGTGGGGGATAGGACTGATGTTGTTTAAGAGTGCATGCTTATAACTGGTAGATGAGTAAAACCTGGGGACTTGTTACACAGTATAGTGTTTCCAGACAACAAAACTGTTATCAACACTAAACCTAAGTGACTGAATTTTAATTGTTCCCAACACTAGAAGTAATGCTAATTGTTTGATAGGATAGAGGTGCAGTTGACACTACTATGGCAATGATACTGTGATAGAAGTGTATCAAACCAATGTCATACACCTTACACTTAGATATTGCTGTGCATCAAATACTAACTCAATAAAATGGGGTGGGGGGGATTGTTACTGAAAGGGAACTGGTTGTCAACAGACCCTAATGAAAGTGACATATCCTTTGAAGAGATTAGTATTATGGTTTCCCCATTAAAATGTGTGTTTGGGCAGCTGTTTTTTTTTTTTTTTTTACTCTGTCTAGGAAAAAGGGCCTTACATTTTCCAACATCAAGCTTCTACCGATAACTGTCTTCCATGACGCCCCCCCCACCCCAATTTCCTCACTGCTTGACTGGAAAGTGTGGTGCTGTAATCATCCCCTCTGTTATGTTAGAGAGTGAAGGGATATGTGTGGGTGAATGAAGCCACCCACATTGCTTGTTTGGGTCGCAACCAATTCAAGAGGAACTTGTGTCCATTTTCTCTGAGATTGGCCGAGTCCAAGGAAAAAAATTAGTCATGCAAAAGAAAGGCTGCCCAGCTGCACAGGGAGATGCTATTATCCAGCAATTGCAAAACAATTTATGTTTTCACGCTCTTTTACAGTCACTAGTTACTGGCAGGCATGCTGTTAAGAAGTGGAAACTCCAAGCTGGGTTTTCCTGACTTTAACTGCAAAAGGACCAAACCACAGGCTTTCTGTGTTTCTTTAGCTGCTGATAATGTTACTTATTGTGCTGGCATAGGTGCTGGATATCTCAGCTCTACACTACCGAGAACACAGAAGCAGGAACTGGCATAGGAAGGAGAAAAGTGTCCAATACTCTGGAAAGTGGTTTGTGAACCAATGGGCGATTCTTGGAAGGGGATTAGAACACCAGGGATGTTCATGCTGCTATTCCCAGGGCTTCCCCTAGTTCCTCAGAAGAGAAAGTGGAAGACAAGATAGAGACTTGGCAGAAGTGAAGGGATGTCAAAATGATCCAAAATTTTTGAGGGAGTCCAACTTTATCTTGGTGAAGATGATGATGTTCAGTTCACCGCTCACTCATCCTTCTTATAAAAAGTTTTCACCTCCATCTTCATGGTCTGCATGTCATCTATGTAATAATCACATTTCCCCTTCAAAGTCTATTTTTTTGCATTTCCATCTATTTCAAAATTTCCTCAATTATTTTCTCTTCCACTCTAAGCCATTTTCCTTTCTTTGCTTTATTTAGTATTTTCCTTCTGTCACAGCATAAATGCCTTTTTCTCCATCCCTAGTCTAAATTAGGGGGTTTCTTTCCCTTTTCGATGCAGCATCCTCTCTTCAGCAGGATGTCTTCACTTTTCTCTATTGTGGTCTCTTTTGTGATTGGCCAAGAGCAAAATGAAACTTACTAGAATCCAATTCTGAAAGCACTTTAGAAGGATGGAATCTTATCATTTACTCCCCGAATCACTATCATCAGTATAGTTGGTGCAGAATGCTATTCCATTTGGGGGCTCATTGGATAAGTATGAGTTCAACCAGGAGGTCATAAAATGATGGGGGTGGGGGGTGGGGGGGAGAATTTTGTTCCTTTCCTGCCTTGTGGGCCAGAACTTTGTGACTCACCTTGCCTCTTTATTTCTAATGATGCCCTGTGGGAAAGTAACACTTTCCCCCATTTCTATTGTGTATTGCCTAAGATTTGCCTGGGCCTTTTATGAAGAGCAGCACAATTTCATTTTCATTTTACAGATTATGCAATTTAATTTTGGAAAATTAAACTACATGCCTGAGGAAGGATTCAACATTTCCAGAGAACCTAGCATTTTCTGTCCCCTAGAAGACTAAAATTAGATCCCGTTTTAATGACTGTCTCTACAACACTGAGTTCTATGTAATGAGAATGTTTCCATGTTCCTGCTGACAGACCACTTACTACTATTTGGTGATGTACACCTGATGAATTCTGTCAGTCAACAATATTAATCACACCGAAATTAGCACGTATCGAGTGCCTGCTTGCGCCTGGCACTGCGCAAAGTACTTTATAATGATTATTTCATTTGATCTCCCCAACAACCTCATGAGTTAAGAATAAAAATACTCTGACAGATCAGAATCATTCACATTGGATGGCTCATTTAATATGGATTTTAAAAAACTGTCCAGTAAGCTCGTATAGCACTTATCCAGTGACAAAAAGTGTTTTTTTTCTTCTTTCCTATATGGAAGATTAGAAAGGTAAATGATGACACCTAGAAGAAATACTGACAAGGCTGATGCCCTGCTCCACTCTGGGGTTTGCAGCAAATATTTCTCTGGCACTTCCAGGCCACCTCATCTGCCCTCTGCAGAGTCCAGCGTTAGCCTCAGTGGGCAGCTTGGTGCAAATTCAAACTCATCTGAATCACTAGCATCCCAGCTCCCAAGGAGCCTTGACTTTTCCTGTTTTCTTCTTCATGCTGTGTGTGCTTCTTGTTCTTGGGTGGGCCAGCACAGCCAGTGGGGTGTGGGCACATTAGCAGTAACTCTCAGGCAATTGTCAGGGACAGGTGAGTCAATAGCTCACTTTCTGCATTTCAGTGTCTAGTTGCCTGCCTTCAGGTGGCTGTTTACCAGTATGCCCATCACAAGTCCTAGAGGTCAGTTCACCTCCCCCCCTCATTCTTTTCACTCTCTTGTTCCTGCTTCTTGCAGTGACCTCCTAAATAAACTTCTTGAACCTAAGCCCTTATGATGATTCTGTGATGGGGTAGTCCTGAATGCCAGGTCTTGGGACAGGCTTCACTTCCATTAAACATGAACACTCAGAGAAGGCTCATGTGCATATTTTAAACAATGTTACCCCCCACCCCCAAATCTAAGGTGTTAATGGGAAATTTACTTCATCCATACTTTAAGTCCTGATGAGTCAATCAACAAATATTTAGTCAGGTACTGTGTTAGGTGCTGAAGTGAAAGCTGGGGTCTGGGGAAAGGTTTGTTGGAATTTTATCCTTTGGCAGCAGGAAACAACAGAAAGCCTTTAATATAAGGAGGGTTATCTAATCAGATCTGCATTTTAGAAGGATTACTGTAACTGCACTGTGGAGAATGGATTAGAAAGTAAGAGCATAGTCAGGGAGAACCTGAGAAAAATCAGGAAACTGTCAGCCTTTGGGCCAAAAGATTGGGAAGGCATGGGTGAAAAAAAGTGGGGGATAGATTTGAGACATGATTTGGGGATAAAATCAGATTTTGTGATGCATCCTATATGAAACTATATGACATTTAAAAGTAATGGTGGATTCTAAGACAATGATTTTGGTGGTTGAGTTTCCAGCTTGGGTCATTGGGTGAAGGGTAATGTTAACAAAACGGAAGGGAAAATGTTGAGAATGGGTTGGAAGACAATGAGCTGTGTAGGAATTGCTAAATTTGCAGTGTCAAAGGGAGGTTTAGGTTGTGCAGGCCAGGAGGTATGGAAGGTGGCTGATCTGAAAGCATGTAGAGAGTTGAGTTTGATTTCACCTTAAAAATGAAGTCAGCTTTTCCAACAAACAGTACTAGGGCCACTGAACATCCATATGCCAAAAACGAACCTTAACCTACACTTCCTCTTTCATAGGAAAATTGAGAATGAATCACTGACAAATGTAAAACGAAAGTTTTCAGGCATATCCATCAGGAGGGAATCCTTGGGATCTAGGTCTAAACAAAGTTTGTAGGTTTGTCACCATCAAAGAAATACTAATAACTTAGATCTCACTACAATGAATAACTTTTGCTCTGTGAATGACCCTGTTAAAGAGGATGAAAAGACAAGGGAGAAAGTATTTGCAAAGCCCATATACGCTACGGGACCATTTTTCTAATATATAAAAACTAAATTGTAAGAAATCACTGAAAGTAGAAAATGGATAAATAGATATGAACAGATGTTTTATCAAGAAGGATAAATGCCAAGCATGTGAAAAGTTGCTCAATATTATTCACCACTAGGCAAATGCAAATGAAGTATATGATATGTTCCTACACACATATCTAAATGGTTAAACAAAAACAGTGTCTACACCAAATATTGGAGAAGATGCTGAGAAAGGGAATCATTCATACATGGCTGGTAGAATATGAAATGGGACCACTACATTGAAAAGTTTGGCAGTTTCTTATAAAACTGAACATTCAAACTACCATATGATCCAGAGCTTGCATTCATGGGCACTTATCCCAGACAAATGAATGCTTATGTTCGCACAAAAATCTAAACATGAATGTTGATAGCTATATTTACAATACTCCCAAACTAGAAATATCCCAGATGTCTTCCAAGGGGTGAATGGTTAAACAAATAAGATTATATCCAAAATCTAGAATACTATTCGGCAATAAAAAAGTACAGCAACTTGCAAAAATCTGGTTGAATCATTAGGGAATTATACTGCACAAAGAAACTCATCCGAAAGATGACATAGTACACTATTTCATTTATACACAATTCTTGAAATGACAAAATGATCGAAATAAAGAATAGAGCAATAGCTGCAGAGCATGGGAACTAAGGGAGACAGGTGAGTGTTGCCATTAAAGGACAATGGGAGAGATCTTTCATTTCATGAAAATGTTCCATGTATGAACTTTATCAATATCAATATCATGGCTGTGACACTGAATTGTAGTCCTGCAAGGTATACCACTGGAAGAAAACTGGGTAAAAGGTATATGGAACTCTGTGTTATTTCTTATAACTCTAGGTAAATCTATATTCTCAAAATAAGCATAGTCTAAAAAAATCAGATCTGATGGTTCTCAGTAATATGCCAAAGACAGAATTTTCATGAAATTCATTATATTGGTTATACTGAATATTAATTATAAGATTCTGTAACTACCTTTTCCTAGGAATCTACAAACTTAGATTTACTTTTGAAGTGACCTATCAGTACCTTTCATATTAAAGTTCAGGACACTTTTACAGGGAACAATTTCCTAGCAACAAGAAAAAGAACTAAGAATTATTTTTCATTAAAAAAAAGTTCTTAAGGAACTTACAGGCCAATTGAATAACTAGATGTAAATACGTGAATCTGAGCAGTGTCGGTCCAGGGCCAGTTTCTAGGGAAGTTCATTTAAAGGCTCTCTGGACAAAGCTGACCTTGAAGCTGGATCTGCAGTCACATAAGGATTGAAGGGATCCTTCCAGCACTTGGCAATAGAGCAGGAGAATGTACCCAGAAGCAGGAGGTATCATGGTTTAGAGGCTTGTCTCATCAGGGGGAGAGTATTTGTTTAGTGTGTATGAAAAGAAGAGCACTCATCATGGAGGTACTTGGACCCAATTCTGATGGCAGGAGGGAGTGAAAGATTTTAAGCATGATGATTAAGTACTCGGGCCCTGGAGTTGGACTATGCCTATTTTGACTATGCCACTTCCCAGTTGAGAGCCATTGGAGAAGGCATTTCACTACTTCACTACTATACTTCACAAACTTCCTACTTTTTAAAATTATACACACACGCACACACATATTTGAGGCAACATTGGTTTATATTGTATATGATTTAGGAGTATACATATATACCTCTTTAGATGAATGTTACCACACCACTTAACAAATGGAAAATGGCAGCTACGAGCAGTTGTGGTAGAGACAAAATAAATTGTATGGTCATATTTCTAGGGTTTGTTTACTGACCCTTTTTTGTTTCTAAAATTTGACCCTTTTTTGTTTCTATATTTCACATATGAATGATACCATCCAGCATTTGTCTTTTCCCTTCTGATTTTGATTAATATAATCCCCTCCAGTTCCGTTCATGTTGCTACAAATGACAAGAGTCTATCTTTTCAAATAGCTAAGTAATATTCTACTGCATATATATATACCACATTGGCAGAGAACCAAGTGAGGGTTACAATGGACTATGGTGGAGGACTACGTGTGTCTTGGTGTTGAGTGTGGTGTGGTAACATGGTAACTACATATGCAGGAGGAGACCCTATGCCTCTATAACACAAGCAACTTAGTAAACCAATGTTACCTCAATCTAAAAAACAAGACCAAAAACACACAATATGAGATTGTATACTTGGCAGGAAACTGTTCACGGAATGATGGATAATGAATGCCATCATGCTACATGAAATAAGCTGGTCACAAAAGGATAAACACTATAATCCATTTATATGAAGCACCTCATGTAATAAGATTCAAGAGAAAATAGAATGGTGATTGTCAGGGGCTGGGGGAAGGTGACAATGGGCAATTGTGTAGTGGATATGTTCTCCATTTTGCAGTGAACGGGAGCGGAGTAAATCAACCCAAAATATGCCTCTTTGGCTTAATGATTACTTTAGATTTTTGTTGAGGTAACGATTTACATCATTGTACAGGTTTCAGGTGTAGAGCTTCTCACCTGAGCAACTGTCCAGTGGTCATCCATCAGTAAGCAAGCAGCTCCCTCCACCTAGTCCTGCACCCCCCTTCCCTTCAGTAACCACCATTCTATTGTCAAGAGTTTGCTTTTGTTTTGTTTATTTGGGTTTTCCCTTTATATTCCACAAATGAGTGAAATCACATGGTATTTGTCTTTCTCTTTCAGACTTATTTCACTTAGTTTAATCCCCTCAAGTTCCATCCAATTTGTTGGAAATAGCAAGATTTCATCTTTCTTTTATGTCTGAGGAGTATTCCATTGAGTATATAATGTGTATCTTTTCACTCCTCTGTTGCTGGGTACCTGGGTTGTTTCCATACCTTGTTTATTATAAATAGGCACACATATATCTATTCCAAGTAGTGTTTTCATATTCTTGGGGTAAATATGATTACTGAATCATAGGGCAGTTCTATTTTGAAGTTTGGGGGAACCTCCATGGTGTTTTCCATAAAGTCTGCATCCATTTGCATTCCCACTAGCAGACTATGAGAGGACTCCCTTTTCTTTACGTCCTCACCAAATTTTATTAATTCTTGACTTTTTGATAGTATAGATTGATCACTTTTAAGAAGCAGCGCACATAGCAAGCTCTCTGAAAGGTTATGCCTTTCTAAGAACATTTACCTTTACAAAGGGAATCTTTGAAAGGGTCTCTTCTTCTGTGCCAGGAAGAAGAAAATGACCAGATCTCTTGAAATTCTTGTCAATGGAGAAGGCAACAACTTCAATCTGCATAGCACTGTATCTTTATTTAAGGTGTCTTTCCTGGCAACCTCCCACAATTCTCCTCTCAACGTTTTTTCTTTTGTCTTTGGCAAGAGATGGCATTTAAGGGAGTGGATTGGGCCATGTGTGGGAGTTACTTATTCTGTTGGGCATCTCCCATGCCTCTGAGAATTATACATGGTATTAGAAAGCTCTGTTTTTCTGTCATTCATTTACTACAGGGGGTCTCAGACAAGGAACTAGAAGTGTAGAGGGGAAATTATTTGTTCTCCCCCATAGCCAGATGAAAGATTCCTGAAGATCATTTTATAACAGAGCAAATATACTTGCCACTACTGGATTTTACACTCAGGAATGGTTAAGATGGTAACTTTGGTGTCATGTTTTTTTTAACATTTACTTTTTAAATTAAAAAAAATTTTATAGCACTGTTCATTTTTGTACAAGGTTTGATTTCTCCCCTCAGGTTCACCCGCCAGAACATCATTCGTGTACCGTCACCAGAGTCCCTCTCCCCTGTCTTAACCTCCTCCCCACACCCTACAGTGTGACTCAGATCTATAGTTTGCCACTCAGTTTTCTTTTTCCTGACCCTTTGTTCAATTTCTCCTATAAATGAGACCCTCTGATGTTTTCGTCTTTTTCCTTCTAACATCTCTTACTGAACAGAACCCCTTCCAGCTTCACCCACCTTGCTATAAAAGGAAGTCTACTCTCCTATGACTATAGCAGCACTACTTATAACAGCCAAGATGTGGAAGGAATCAGAATGCCCCCAAAGAGATAAATGAATCAAGATGCGCTATAGAAACACAATGAACTATTGCTCGTGTGGTTTTTAACTGCACTTCTGAAAAATTATGGCCACTGTACCATTGTTTCTATTTAAATTTATCCTCCAAGCAGGTGCCTTTTCTGGTCTTCCCCTACCCCATCCTTTCATCTCCTTGGGAGCCAAGGAGATGAAATGGAATCTCCAAATGTGCTTGACACTCCCTACCCCAGCTGCTGCCCTGGATATTGTGTCTCTATAATCTGATCTTATCCTCCAACAACTCTAATCTACACACATCTCTTTCCTGAGACTCACAATTGTTGAATGCTCTGGAATCCATTAAAGCCACCGCCACTGTTGAGCTGCCTTTCCCAGGCAAAACACTTTTAAAATCATTACCATAACCTTTTGAAAAGCATATCAAATTGCATGATTATTTAAAAGAAATTATACTGTGTCAGTGCCAGATTGTTTGAAAGGGGACTGAGACCCAGTGTCTGGTAAAATTGACAGATAGAAAAATGTGGTTAGAGATCCTGACGGATGTTGATGCAGATTCTCCCATGCAGAGTGCGGGGGTAGAAGGGTGTCAGGGTGTGAGTGATTACTAGTCATACAGAAAACAGAGTCAAGGTCAGAAAATTCAGAGGAAGGGCCACCAGTTTAGAGAACTTTTAAGAGACTGGGGAGTTTATACTGTTCCAAAGTTCTAAGTGTTCAGCAGGACATGCATATACATGGGTCAAGGGTCAACATCTAGAAATTCATGACCAGCAAGAATGGAAACGGGTTGGAATATGGTATGAAGTGGGTGCATGAGCAAACAGTCATGATACGAAATGTGGGCATGCATGCAACTGCATGATTCTAGAATGACAGAGATGAGGCCAAGATAGGCCTGGGGACTGGAGACTGATCCCAAGTCAATGGCTGTCTCTTCTGTCCAAGTTCTAAACAGCTGTCCTGTTGAGAGTAGATGAAGGCCAACATGCTGGTCTTCTCCCAAATGTCAGGCAGGATCCTATAGGTTTCAATGATTAAAGTTGAGAGGTTGGCCTTCCGGAAAGCCATTGGAGTGGTAACTCCACGATGCATTGAATTTGACAGGCTGCTATGTGCTATCTCTGGTGCCAATGCATGGGAAAAACAAATTATCTTGTTTGCAAGTATAAACCAGATAACAAGGTGGAGCTGCTCTGCTCATCATACATTTTTACATGTTAGATGAAAAATCCTTAAAATCTGGCACCAAATTTCTAGTTTGTATGTATTTTCAATTTTGATACCTGTACTAAGTCTGAAGATTTGGTAGTGGTTGTAGAGCTGGAGTGGGTAGGGGGTGTTGTGGGGAATTGGAATACCTCCAAATGTTTAAAGGGTTGTCTTTGCAAAAAGAGTTTACACATATTGCATGTGGTTCCACAGCATAGATATAGACAACAAGACAGAGGTTATGGGAAGATCAATTTCAGTTCAATGCAAGAGATAACAGCCTAATGATTAGGGCGTTTGGCAAATGGAACAGGCTGCCTTGCAAAGTAAAAAGTTCTTCATCACTTTAGGTTTTAAGGCCAGGGAAAATGTTCGTCTAGCAGAGATGCTGCGGAATGACTACTGTATTGGGAAAGAAATTGGACCAGATCTTGAAGATCCATTTGAGCCTAAGATTTATTACTTGATCTGGCTCAAATGCTATTAATACTAGGTTTAATAAGTTGACTACTGAGAGAATCCTAACATAACAGTTAAGATCATTGATGTTGTAGTCAGACTACTATGGTTTGAATCTTGGTCATTTCCTAGCTGTGTGACCTTGGGCAAATCACCATTTCATTATACTTCAGACTTATTTGTAAAATGGAAATTACAATAGCACTTACTTATAGAATCGTAAAAAACTAGATGACACTAGTTAGTTGTATTTCTGCTGCTACTGTGACTACATTTTTCTATAATTAAGGTTTTTTTTGTACCAAACTGCAAATCAGCATTACCATACCCATTTGATGATACTTAGTATTACTTCTGCTGTTGCCAGTACTGCTACAGCTGCTTTTACTACTGTTACTGCTATTACTTCTGCCATGGCTTTAATTGCACTTATCCTCATCAGTAAGGTTACTCTTTAAGATTCTAGATATCAGTTCTAGCTCTCTGGTTGTGATTTTATAGTCTGAGAACCAGATTAGCGTAAGGACTTGCAGAATAAAGATTCATGATGAAGTACTTATTATCTTATCAATTCTTGAAAAACCATGAAAGGTCAGCACCCGTTCCCCATGCAAGTTGTTTTTCAGGGGAGGAAATGAGAGCTGCAAAACAAGTGTAGATTATGCTTCTTAATTGGGAGCGTATTCTACTACCACTGAAGAAGTTATCAAAGCCAATGCATCCCTGCATCTGCCTGACAATGCCTATTATTTCTTCTCCCTGCATAATTAAAACTGAGACCTATTGCTCTGTTGAGTCCAGAATCCGAAAACTCTGCTCCGGTAACCAGAAAAATGGGCCTGTTTGATGATTCTCTGGAGAAAAGAGCCTTTCCTTAAAATCCACGTGCAGCTGCAATTTCACTGAGAGCCGAGAAACCCTTGGCCCACTGATTATGGGCCCTCTTTTGTGATCTCTCTGTGTGGAAAAGAGAACATTCTTTCAGCAGTGTTTATAGAACATCTGTATTAGAAAAACGGATAAATAAAACAAGGAGGATTTGAAAGAATTCTCAAGAACTCTGGTCTTAAAATGCCAAACTTCCAAAGTCCCCTGAGAATACTCAGGTCTCAGAGAAAAGGAAAAGCAGCTGATCAAACAAGGCTTTCCAAAAATCAACCATTTCTCCTTAAAATTCCTAAGAGAAACCTCATAAGGTTTACTGTATAGGTTGTTGGGTGCGCAAACAAATCTATCTCAAGAGAGTTAATTCACCTCAGGACCGATTTCTCCTCTGCTTGTACATGTACTATCCATTTGAGAAGCCCCGTTTGGATAAAGCACAGGGGCATTTCAATGGCAGAAGGGAGGAACGGCCAGGGAGTTATCATCAGTCATTGATGTCTGCGCTGTTAACAATGAAATCAATAATGCCAGTGCTATGAAGAGCACTTTCACTTTCTAGTTAGGATGTCTGTGGCTGTCATATTAGAAAGGCAAAAAGTTTTGCAAAAGCATTTTGTTTCAGGAAATATGTGAGTGTTAAATATCCACAGGGTTCTGCAACAATCACTGTTCATAAACATGGACTTATTTATGGATTTAATTTGAGTCGACTTATGAAGGTATTTATTGTTGTTTTTCATATTAAGAGGTGATGTTGATTGGGGTTGGTTTCTCTGTGTTTCTGTGAGGTTGAAAAATGGATGATATTTTCAGCTCTTTTAAGGAAATGTCTTCCTCTGGAGCGCTTGGGGTTCTGTATTACTATAATCATAGCAGCCTCAATGCTTTATTTTATGTAACTACTTAAGATGGGAGGGAGACCTACCCTTGGGAGTATATGATCCCCAAGGACAGAAGTCTATTCAACCTGTATTTCCAGAACTTGACACAGTGCTTGGCACATAATGTAAATTTAACATTGCTTACAATGCCTACTGAGACTAGACTTCATTATGAATGAGGAATGAATGAATGGGTGCTTTCTTATATTCCTCATCTATACCTCATCACAAAGAACCAATCTGTCTTTGATTCTAGTCCATAAAGTAGCTGCGGTCATCACAATTAGCTTCCAGTTCTCCTTAATTCTGTATCTTTTTTTTTTTTTTTTGTAGGCTTCATACTAGACAGGTGCTTCTGAGTTGTTTCCTTAAGGCATTTCTTCAGTCTGATCTACTTAAGGTTGACATCTTACCTCATCTAATATCATCATATTGAGAATATTGCTCTTCCCTGCATAATGTCTGGCCCAGGGGTTATTGGGTTGAGCACAGTGATTAGGATTAGCAGAATTGGGGACTCTCTGGGGGAGCACATTACTGGTGAGTCCTTGGTTGGCATTAAGCACATTTGTGGATTTGATGTTTACAAACGCAGCTGTGATACTCATGGCAAGTTAAAGCCACACTCTACAGAGAGCTAAATATGGCCATTGTTCCATCAACATTTGCTTTGGTGAAATTCACAACCATGCTTTTGGCCAGTTTTCAAAGAGAAGTTAACCTTAAAGATACAATAATTTTGAGAGAGATTCAGAAAAAGCATTCTAACCCAGCCATCACATCAATTAGTTGTGTCACTTTGGCCAAATCTTAGCCTCATTGGACAAATATATTCAGTGAGGGTGTTAGACTAGATGATCTCATGATGCTTTTATCTGTTATATAAACAGCCCAGTCCTCCCTCAAGAGCTTTGCATGTCTAACTCCAGCAGGAATATAATTCCTCAAGGATCATTAGGCTTCCTTCCCTCATTTCTTTCAGGTGTCTGCTGAAATGTTACCTCTCTGAACACCTCAAATAATATGACAACCACTTTATACACAGTTCTCTAGTCTATTCCTTCCTTTTGTTTCCTTCATCACATTATCACTCCATGAAATTGTATCAGATACTGATTGTGTACTTGTCTTTCCTGCTAGAATACAAAATTCTATGAGGACAAGGGTTTTGTTTTGTTTGCTTTATTGTTTATTTATTGTTATTTTCACTACCTAAACCAGTTCACCTCTCTTAATCCATGTTGACTGAATGACTAGACAAGTATTTGAACACCTAGCAAAAACATCTCTAGGGTTTCCTCCGTGTAATCTTAGTCTGTTTGGGCATCTATAACAAAGTAGCATAAACTGCACGGCTTACAAACAAGATTATTGTACTGGCAAGTCAGTATCTAGTGAAGGCTCACCTTCCTTTTGGTAGATAGGCATCCTCTTGCTATAACCTCACATGGCAAAGTGGGTGAAGGAGCTCTGAAGTCTCTTTTATATGGGCACTAATCCCATTCATGAGAACTCCACCCTTATAACCTAATTACCTCCAAAAGAACCCACCTTCAATTACTATCTCATTTGGGGTTAGGATTGCAACATATGAATTTGGGGTAACATATTCAGTATAACACACAGCAAGGTAAAGATCATGGAATCACTGGATCGTTAAGCAAAGATGAGCACTGAAGTTAGTTAACCCAGAAAAACCAAAGACTGGAATGCAAGGATACTTGCCCCGTACTACTGAGCTAAGTGTAAGTAGTGTAGTTGGAGTCTACTTTATGTTCCTTCTATTCCTGAAGCCAATACTTCTGGCAGTCTACTAATAGAGCAGTAGACACTGTTGGTTGCCTCAAGCTATTCTACTCCCTCTGACTGAGTGCTGTCCTTATTATCAGTGAACAGATGAAGTAATGAAAACAGAAAAAAAAAAGTAACATGTCAGTTAGTGGAGTTCAGATTTAAGGCCAACACATTGACATCGACACTGAAAAGTTTCAGAGGGAGCTTAAAAACATCAAAATAAACAAATGAATAAAAATGAGGGGCCATTTATGGCCATAAAGGTGTCTCAATTTATTCATGTTAAGCGTTGGAACTGTGATCCAAATTACCCTTTTCTATCAGTCATATGAGATGTTATTGCTATTATGAGTATTAGGAAGTTGAGAGCCAGGACCTGAACTCTGTTTTTTTATTCTAAAGCTATACTGCTATTTGTGACCGCTTGCTAGTGTAATATTACAATGATTCTTTTGTGACAGGATATTCATTTTAAAAACATAAGGTTATTGCATTTGCATGCAACTTGAAAGTGAGGAAGTTATTTCAAAAGGCTTGAGCTATGAAGCTGGTGATATAAGAATTACTGTGTGAACCAGGGCACTGATGGAAAACTTTACGTGAACTAGAGTCTCTGCCCTTCAGTTTGGGATTTCTTTGCAGAAAGAATTGTTGAAACCACGATCCTGGCTAGCAGGGTATCTAATATTCATTTTCATACTGTTGATAGCATCCGAACTTACCAAAAAAAATCAGTTTAGGGCTTTATATATTAAATTATATGGCATTATTTTAATGTAGGTATAGGTGGAATAAAGAGAGTAGTGACCCAATAGTATACAATAAAGGGACATAGGTGCTCTGTGGGTGGGATGGTGTGACGTACATCTGAAGAGGTGTGAACCTGTTCCTCTGAATTGAATAAAGTGACGTAAATCAATGTTACCTTAAATAAGTACATTTAAAAATATAATGTTGAAACTTGGGGATAAACAAAATGCATTTTTTTCAAAAGGAGTGCATCTTCTCCTAAAATTAAGTTGGCATCCCATTTCTTTTCTTACACGTTAAATATAGCTATTTGATGACCTCGTAAGGATCACAGTGAATGTTTATGACTTAGTGTTTTTAGTTTCACCATCAAATGAGAAGGTTTGAGTGACTCAGGCAGAAAGGGAGCGAGAGAACAGGTATATACCCAGTCTTGGTCAGAGGAACATATATAGTGTCTGCTCATTCAGTAGCCCGTCCTTCTACTAACTGCCCCCCCCCCTTTTTTTTTCCTACTGGGGAATTGCTCCTGCATATACCTTGTGGGTCTAGTAGTGTTCCCTTCTGCCTTCCTCAGTACCCTCCCAAGGGCATTCCAGAACTCAAACTTGGCTACTAAGCAGACCCCAAACAAAGGAAGTTGACAGGAGGGGATAATCCAAGGTTGGAAGGCATTTGGAGTTGAGTATGCTAAAGACAACGTTTACAAAGAGGATCCATGCGTTCCCCTTCTGACATCCTGGAATCCTGCCAGTTCATATTCAACCCCAAGTTTTAGTTTTTAAATCATTTCCATGAATGTCCTTTTAATAAACAGTCCTCCTCCCCGCCACACCATCCTTTTATTTTCTCTGACATCCACTAGTCACTTAACTTGTTGATGTTTGCAACTGAGACTGGTAAGCACTGGCGACTAATCTTGACCCTCTCTGTAACCATCTCACCCTAACCCTCTTTCCATTGCCATGTGATTGCCATGTGACAGTTAGGTTCAATGCAACAGAGTGAAGTCTTCTGGGAAAGCTTTCTGGGAAATCTTTGACCTCTGGATAGAAAGGCCTCTTTTTCATCCTGTGGAGTCGGCAGCTGGTGGCAGCAGCATTCATCTCATGACCATGACACAGGAAGCATGGCAAAAAGTCATTAAAAAGTATAAAGATGTATGTGCTTTATAAAAAAGTGTAAAGTATCAAGATGCCAGTCCTGACATTGTTGAGCTCAGGATATCTTACTTCCAGATATCCTAATGTTGAAGATAAATAAAGCTCTATTTATTTAAGCCACTATAGATAGCTTTTGTGTTCCTTAAAGCCCTTGCAATCCTAACTGATACAGAGCTCAGGTAATAAAATGGGGACATGAAAACAAAGACTGGGAATCATTCTAGACATTGAGGAGTATAAGAGGACGGGTTTTCGGAGGAAGGGGAGATATAGCCAGATGAATATAAGTGTATCTCTTAGCATCTGACTTTTGTTCCTTTTCTATTGCTGTTGATTGGTTTTAGACTACAGTGAGCCTTGGAAGCTGATATTAATGCAGAAATTGCCTCCTGGTTACAGGTACACTGTGATATGGGACTTATGGCTTCCGAAAAGGGGGATTATATGTGCGTACATATGTTACTTGTATTGAGGAGGATAAAGATTGATCTCACCCAGAAGTCAATTCTGCTTAGACAAAGAAAATCCCAAGGTTTTTGACGGCCCATAATGGGGTATTAAAATAAAATGCTATTTTGTCAGTGCCTTTTTCTTTTGCTTCCAATCTTGGACTGCAGGCAAACTCACAAATTCTCCTCAGAGACTGAAAAAGGTCAATAAAAGAAATGTTGTTTTCCTCCTTTCACTAAGTGATTAAATAACACATGGGTATACATATAGCTACACATGCGTTTCTAAAGAAAATCATTCAAGGACTTTATGATTTCCTGAGGTGACCCCAGAGTGCAGGAAAGTTAGAAAATTCATAGTCTTATGCAACCAATAAAATAAAGAATCTGTGCTAGGCACTTGGAGAGTTTTGGGGTGAGTGACATTCTAGCTGAGGGGTGCAGTCCTGGGAGAGGCAGGTAATACATGTGGATGCAGCTCTCTCTTGATGAGAAAAGTCTTCTGAAGAGAGTAAACTAGATTGAGGGCTTGTCCTATGAAAATTGTTATTTCCCCCTCGTTAACTCGTTTGCATAATTTTGGGGCCTAGGCTCTGATGGGGCTACTTTATTTGCAGCATTTAGACGAAGTCAACAGCTGTTTTCTCATAGCTAAGGGCAGTTTACTAGATTAGGAGGTCACTGGCTATTAGCATTTGATTTTCTTGCTGATGCCAGAGAGATGAGTTGGTGGGGAGATGTGGGCACAATCACTCATATTTTAATTTAGTCTCATTAGATGAGTCCCCAAATGATGTCTCAGGAATAACTCAAAATTTCAGATGAGATATGTTGTCAACTACCCCTGTACAAGGGCCACAGTCCCTGGATAACACAATAGCCAGAGGAACGTGTTTTCAACTCCAGTCCCAGGGGAGAATGAGATCAGGCTCAAATGATCATTTATGGTTACTGAATTGCTTTCTGACAAGAATGCCTAAGTCGCGTGTGGACTTTATGGACGGCGCTCTCGAAAATTGGCCAGTTAATCTCTTTAACTGTTGCATCTTTCCTACATTCCATTGTCTCCATAAATGCTGTAAAGTTGAGAAATGTTGTTGCAACAAAATGCAAATGTGGCTTTGTCCTAGGAGGGAAAAGCTAGCTGCGGTGGCAAGAGAGAAAAGGATGGCTCTTTTCAAAATCAGAGGAAAGAGGATGGAAGAGCATGAGATAAATGGGGGGTATGGGGAGGAATAACATGTGAGAGATTCCATTAGGAAAAGATGAAACTTGAGGGACAGCATAGGGATAGCCAGGTCCAACTCCCTACCACACTGGAGATAAAGTGTCCTTTTACTTCACACTCAGATTGTGGGATTTATTTTGTGAATGAAACCAGTACGCCCTTCTTTTGATGGCACTTGTCATAACAAATGTATGAACCAAGTCATGGGTGAACACATAAAAAGGAGCAACCGATTTTGCGTAGGGAAGAGGATGTATGATTTATGTACCTAGGAATAATGTAAAAATATATATAACTGATACTAAGAATTTGTTATGTGCAATGAACATCCTGTGCACTGGGGGAGGCACATGTTTCATCTCGCTTTTTCCTTACTAGAACCTACGAGGAAAGTACTGTTGTATTGTTATGTAAAATGAGCACACCCCATTTTACTGTTGAAGAACAGTAAATTTAAAGTCATAGATAATTTAAGGTCACAATGGCAAACTAGAATTTGAACCCAAGCCTGAAAATTAAGCCACTAAGTGTTACTACCATCTATTTTAAAATAAAGAATAGGAAGCTCCAGGTTTAGAAGGACCTTCCAATGATGGGAAGAATGTGGTCAAAGGCATGAGGTGGCTGAAAGAAATGGTGAGATGATATATGTACAATCATTTAAAAAATAAAATTAATTATAAAATCATTAAAAAAGAAAAAGAAATGGTGAGACAAGAGGTCAAAGAGTAGACAAGTGGCCATGGTCCAAGGTAGAAGGAGTGAAATATGACACTAACTAAGAGAATGGGAGTCACTTCTTGACAGCCTGTGAATACTGACCTGGAGGGGCAGAACAGATAGAGAAGAATTTTGAAAGCAAGAGGTTAGACCTGGTGGTTTAGCAAAATAACTATTAAGAGTGATAAAGACCGATGGAAGTCTGAGAGCAGAGAGGCTTATCACTAAAAGGTCTAATAATTACTACTCAGAAGACTGACAGAGAAACAGTCAGATTTCGGTGATATGAAAAAGAAAGTTTATCCAGAGAATTTGGAGACCAAATAAATATAGTAGGTGATAGAGAAGACCCAAATTTCTAATGCACACTAACATCATCAGGTTGGTTGTAGGAGGTTATACTTTCTGTTTTGGTGTGAACAGAACAACCATGGAAGAACCAGTTTTAGTCTTTCAACTTAGCAGTACTATAGACTAAAAAGCCCATCGAGCTCACTCTAGTACCAAAAGAAGGGACCTGGAGAAGACACTCTCCAGGACAACTATTAGGAGATTTAGAGAAAGTGATAAATTCTCTTTGGCCCCAGTAGGCAGAAATGGATCAATAGATAGAAATTTCAGGAAAGTCAATTTTCATTTAATATCAAGACTTTGAAACAACCAGACTTGCTCCCTGGGGGAAAAGGTGATTTTATCATCAATAACTGTGTTCAAACTGGGTTTAGATGACAGGGATTTTACAGAGGGGAGTCCCACCCCCAGAGGGTGATGAATGATTCCTAAATCCTTTTCATTTCTAAAATTGCACAGCAAAAGCATCATGCAGATATCATACTACCTGAATAGAGGAGATCTGATTTCAAGGGGTTACAGTGATGAATGTCCTTGCCCTTCATTTCTACATCTGTAATATGAGTTTAGTTATTTCGAAGGGTTCCTGTGGCTTTAAAAACCTCCATAACTTTTAAGATATTGCTAGATATTATTGGGATGATTAGATACCCAAAAGTGGACTATAAATTTAATTGGGTAAGAAATAGGAAAACTGTGCTCAAAAACATTTCAAGAGAAAGTTGCCACACTCTAACAATGGGAAGGCCTCATGTCAGCGAATATTTATTAGCCCCGAAGGAGTTCAGCTATATGCTAAGCAGCCTATGTTAATAATCCCATTCATTTTCATAACAGCTCTGCTATAACATAGGTACTATTCACAGTTAGGGAAACTGAGGTGTGGGGAGGCGAAATAATTACCTAAGGTCACGCAGTTTGTCAGTGGTAGAATTTATATTCTGGTAGTCTCACCCTAGAACAGGGATTGGCCAACTTTTCCTCTCAAGAGCCAGCACCACATGTCCTCCTTCGGTTTTGGACCTTAATAAAAGTAAAAACTGTTTTTCGCCCCATGTCTGTAAAAGGCCCCATGTTGCGTTTGAACTGAAACTGAAATTTGTAGATCCCTGTTCCGCTGCTTTCTTGGTATGACATACAGCTTCCCCTCAAAAGAACATATATTGAGAACTTACTATGGGCCAGGCACTGTGCTAAATACTTCTCATGCATCATCTCATAAAATCCTCACTATTTCTGGGTTTATTCTCTACCTTCAGTTTAGACCTGAGAAGCTAGGCTTGGAGAGTTTCAGTAGCACAATTGTGGTGATGAGAGTGCTGAGAGCACAGCTGTGTCAGTCTAAACTCTATGCTTTTATCCTCAGTAGTAGAGCTCCTGAATCCCTTGAATTGGGACTGCGGAATGGGAGGGACTAGGGTGAGAAGACTCCTGCATAATTGAATAAGTGCCAGGGCAATTATGGTGTGGCAGGGAAGACAGTGTAGTCTCGCAGTCAACTGGGTGGATCAATTCATTGGTTATCCTGAGGGAGGAGTAAGTGGAGGAACGTTTTTTTAAGATTGTACATGGATAACTTAGAGAACAGAAATAAGTCAGGAATAGGGCTGGGTTGGTGGTGGGGGTCAGCAGAAAGGCTGATCAAGCCTGAAGCAGCGGCAAGATCCTCTATTGCTTTGGCTGCGAACTCATTTGGGTTACCACAGGCAAGTAACTGGATGTATCCTGGCTTCAAGTTTTCCAAGTATGAAATGAGGGTGCTGAACTAGAAGGCCCCCAAGTTTCATTTGGGTAATAACATTTTGAGTCAGTGAAGATCAGGAGAGAATTCTAAGAAACTGTCAAGGGAAGGAATTTTAGACCAGGCTTCTTAGAAGAGAGATGTTAAAAGAACTGACCAGGAGGAAGCAAAAGAATATATTGTGATTCATCTGCCATATTCCTCTATGCAAATAAAGATCAAGAGGATGTTTATGTTTGCAAGGTCAAAGTAAATTAGCATTTATCATCAAAGAGCTGAATGACCTGTTTGTGACTCAAAGAAGCATCAGAAAATATATGGGAGAAAACCAGTAGAAAGGACTAATGTTATGATGTGATAGTGTGACATCCTCTGGTTCCAACGAATAATAACAATAGGGAAAATAAAGGAAAAATGGGAAACAAAGATGCCAAACTATGAGGAGTAGAATCAAAGAGGAGACAAATAGGTCATAAAAGTGATGAGGGCTGGGTATGCAGGCAGTGAGGGTTTCAATGCCCTACCAAACCATCTAGCAAAATTTGAAAGGAATGTGAACATTTAAGATTCCTAGGAAAGGACGAAGAAGAATTAGTTTTAGGATAGTAAGAAAACAATGATAATGAGAAAACAGTAGTTTTGTAATTTGCCTCTCTAATAGTGTCAGAGAACAAGAACCCTGTGATTGTAGCATGCTTTGTTTACATGATACTAACACTGAACTTGACATGTAAAGAAGAACATCATTTCTGATGATGCATGTTTCCAGACTACATGATTCATTCTAAAGATCTCTGAGGAAAGAGAGCATGTATGATGCCAAGTCTGTTCTGAAATAGTACCACTGATATAAAAAGAATCCTAGCTTTATATACATGCATAACAACTACCTATTTGAATTCATTTAAGAAACAAATACTCAAAACAGGTTTCAAGGGACTTCCTTTCTGTTATCATTTATTCAGTGGAAATAAATGCTCTGTTCCTCAATACTGAATACGAAAAGATTGTTAAAAACATACAAATCAAACATATTTCTGAGAAAATGGGACACTATTAAAATGATGTCAATTAAATAGAAATCTATTTGGAGAGTATGCAACACCATAAATGGGATTTCTTTTTGTAGTTCCATCTATCCTCGTGGTACTAAAATTCTATTTTAGAATAACTGCCTATGTTCACTGCCTCAAATAGCTTTTCCTTTGCTTCTCTGATGATCTTGCGAACATGAAAATATGTATAAAGAAGTTGTGTATAGAATTGATTATACATGGATAAATATTTACTTCAAAACAGTTTAGGGAGGGGGACACGAGTTCTTTCAGAAATCATACAATGAAAATTTTAAGACTGATATAAACATATTGTTTTTATGTCAGTTTAGGCTGATGAATAATAGATGACTGGATTTCTCCATTCCCCTCTCTTTATCTCCCTTCCTCCCTTCCTTCCTCTACTTCTTAACATAGGTGGGTAGAGTGCTCTCTTTCCTGCCCCTCCTCACACTACTTTCAAAGTGACTCCATGGGAAGAAATACTCAGATAGTTACATGCAAAAGTCAAGGTTAAAGAAATCTCCAAGTTGGCTATCTAAATGCAACAACACAGCAATGTTGTATAAATATTAAGAGTGATATATACACTTCAATTTTTTAGGCCTGGTATGTAAATGAATCTGGAAGTCCTTTTATATATTCTAGACTTTCTGTGTTTTCTAGTTATAATCTTCATTGGCAACTTTGACATGGAAAACTGCTGTTTTCTATGTTTCATTTATGTGGGTACATGCTGCATACTGATATATATTTTCTCTCTCTACAACCATCCACCATGTGAATGCATTTCTTTATTAGCCAATATATATTCTGTAGCTTACATTCGGCAAATTTGAACACGGACAAAATGCAATGATATAATCCATAACACTGCACAGATGTCTTGAAGAGATTGGTAGAAATCAGTCACCAGGGGGCTGAATATCTGAGAGTTGTAAAATGCATTTGGATGGACAAGTCAGGGGAAAGGTTTAAAAGTGGTAAAATTTGTAATTTGTGATTTCATTATGATCACGGGATGAAGTCAAGGAATAACTGTAGCCAACAACTTACATTTCAATATAGAAAATGCGAAATGGCATCATGTATATATGAGGATGTAAGAAGAACAAGGAGGAAGAATTCTAATGAATGATCTGCAGAAGAAAAGAATCAATGAAAAATATCCAGCTGTGGTAAAATGCTTTCAAATTGCCATTTATGCAGTTGATGCATGGAATAGGTATTTCTCAGTGCAGAGAGGGAGAGCTGAAAATTATTATGAAACAGAGCGGGATCCTTGGCAAAACACCAATGAAATGCACTTTTCAATAGTAAGGAAAATGGAGGGTGGTATGAAATAATGTTAACTTAGAAATGCCTACTCCTGGAGATTCTCAGCACTGTTCCTGGAAGCAAACCACCATGCTTAGAAACGCTGAGAGTTCTGGGAACAGTGACCACAGAAAAGAATACTTATTGATTTAAATTAACACTTTGGTTGTGCTGAAGAAAGAGGCGATGATTAGAATTGCCCCAGATGACAAGAAAAATAATATGTAGATGTGGGAGGGATATTGAAAATATATAACCATGAGTATGAAGTGAACCTAGAACAATGAGGCATAAACAATGACCAACACAACGGAATTAGGTTTCAAATGAAAAGGTAGTAGTGTACTAATATGTGTTGCCTGAATAGCAGTGCCTGATCAATGCAATGGTTGACAAATGGAAGAGATTTTCTATACATATTTCTGAGAACCCAATGCCCTTTCATTAGAAATTTTTAATTGTGAGAAATGTCAAAAGCCGTAGAAAATAGTTTTGTCATACCAATTTATGAGGAATCACCTTCATATGACATTAGCCAACCACTTTTATATTTTACTGACAATCACCTAGAGTTGGCAAGAAATAAGAGGCAGGGTTGACTGAAATTACTAAGAAAGAGCTACAGAATATTCAGAAAGTGAAAAGAATTCTAATGTTACAAAAATTTCCCCAAATCATTTGCCTAACCAAAAGTTAGAACAGAACAGCAAATTATCAGCAATAATGGCTCTAAATAGGTTTCCACCCATGGATTTAAGTGCCGTTTTGAAACATTTTTTGAAAAGTTAAGAGACCACATGGTAAACTGTATGCTAAAAGCAACCCATGACAATTTCCTAAGGGCTCTGCAATCATTCCATACAAGTCCTCAAAAGTACTATTCAGACCTGAAGGTTCTATAATAGATGTCATGCTTTGAACTAGTATTAAAGCAAAAACACACAAAGGGAACAATGAAAGTTATAGAGGTTCTGTACCTAGGAAGATTTAGCAGCTGCAAGTTGTCATAAATTATACTACTGCAATTTTTAAAAGTTCCAACTTTCCTACTTACCAAAGATGGGAGATAGAGCTAAGCTATTATCAACATGAGCTCTTTGGGTTTCAAACATACTAATACCAAGCGAATTAAAGAACACCCGTAGTACCCATTCATTCTTTAGATATATTGAACATCTACAAAGTGCTAAGTCATGGAAAAGGCCAATGTTTTCAACACCAACATCAATTTATATATGGTGTACTTGGAGGATAAAATACAAGGAGGAAAGTAGTACATGTTAACACGAGAGTTGGTTATTTTCATCTGGAAGGACCAGTAAAGGTCCCACAATGGAGCAGGGTCATATTTTTTTTTCATACTTATAATTGCCAATTAAGAATAGTACATATTTAAAGCTTAAATGCTTAAAAGCTTAAATAGTACATGTGCAGAGCTTAAATGGTGCTGAGAAAACTGGACCATGACATGCAAAAAAAAATAAAAGAAGATAACACCCTCACAATTTGTACAAAAATCAACTCAAATGGATAAAAGACTTGGATGTAAGACCTGACAACATAAAATACATAGAGGAAAATCTGGGAAAAACCCTCCACGAATTACACTTCAGAAACCCATTTCTGAACACATCTATAGCTGGCAAAAAATGAAGGAAAACATAAACAGATGGGACTACATTAAATTAAAAAGCTTCTGTACAGCAAAAAAAAAAAAAAAAAAAAAGACAATAAATGAAACAAAAAGAAACCCAACCGATTGGGAGAAAATTTTTGCCTTTCATACAGGTGATAAGGGTCTGATAACAAAAATGCACTAAGAACTTACACAATTCAAAAGCCCAGTCAAAAAATGAAGAGAATGAAAAAGACACTTCTCCAAAGAGGAAACACAGACGGCCAATAGTCATATGAAAGAATGCACCACATCACTAATAATCAGGGAAATGCAAATCCAAACCACACTGAGATACCATCTTACACCAGTAAGAATGGCACGTATAGAAAAAACGGGCAAAAACAAGTATTGGCCCAGATGTGGAGTGCAAACTGGTCCAGCCACTGTGGAAGGCTGTGTGCACGGCCCTGAAACAAGTGAAAGTGGAACTACCTCTGACCCGCAATCCCACTACTGGGAACCTACCCAAAGGACACAAAAACATTCATAAGGACACCTGCACTTGCATGTTTATTGCAGCACTAGTTACACTAGTCAAGATATGGAAACAACCCAAATGCCCCCAAACGGATGAATGGCTGGAAAAGATGTGATATAGTTACACAACGGAATATCATGCACTAATTACAGAAGACACATTTATGTCACTTGCAGCAACAAGGATGGAGCTAGAAGGAATCCTGCTAGCGGAAATCAACCAGAAAGAAAAAGAGAACTATGGGATGGTCTCACTTATTTGATGGATATAGAAAAAAAACAAACAAATGTTTAAGAAAAATCGAAAAATGCCAACAGAATTAAAGCATAGAACAAGAAGAAAGGGGTAAAGGGAGAGAACAAGGGTGGGGGAGGGCACAAAAGACTCAGATGATGTAAGGTGATGGGAGGGCATCGGGGTAGACAATGGTGCAATATATATGTATTTAGATATGTAAGTGCAAATAATAAAAACTAAAAACCACTAAATTAAAAGAAAAAAAGTGTGCAAAGCTGATGTCTTGATATGCACATGCACTGCAAAATGACCGCGACAATTAAACTAATGTAAACATCCATCACCTTACACAATTGTCTTGTTGTCTGGAGATGGATCTTCACATGCAGAATTAATAGGCGAAAACTACTAACAATATTATGAGTAATGACAGTCAAGATAACATTTATGATTTCTAATACCCCAAGAAGCTTTTTCTTAAACAAGTTATGCAATTTTAATCCTCGCAAAGCATCATGAAGTCAAAGCTTATTCATTCTATTTTAAAGATCAGTTTTCAAGGTTCTATATATCTATCAAAGTGGTGGGTGGAGATTAGAATTTGACCTAACTGCAGAGCTTCAGTTCCTAGACTGCCTCTCCTCACACAGCAAACAGAGATGAGGGGGTGAGTGTGGTTTTGTTGGAGTAGGTATTCAGTTAGATGTTTTACTAGAATTTATTTAAAGGGTGGCCGGGGACCTGCTTACTGCAATTAGGTCATTTGAGACACCCACATCCAAGGCAATGTTCTTTTCTGGAAGCTTTCCCACAATTTTTCATTAATAACATAAACACTAAGAGAATATAGCACTGTCATCATAGAATTTCATGTTATTATCAATAAAAATGATACTTAGACATTCTGAAACTCTGCTGATAAAATGAAATGTTATCCCCTGAATACCATGGACATAATGGAAAAAGTGCTTCAAACTTTTAACTACATCTTACTTGTGATACGTTATCGTATTATTTTATTATCACTCAATGCACAGCTCAAATCTTTTACAGTACTATTTTATTGACTTTCAGACTGGATTTGCCATTAGTGCCTTGACCCTTGTTTCTTTCCTGCTATTTCTTATGCACAAAACATTTAACCAGAAGATGGACCCAACAAAAAGTTATTAAATTTTAAAACAGCATAAAACTAGACATAATGAAGCAAATGCCCCGCAAAATACTAAAATCTCCAGAATGGTCCAACATCTTTCTGTTTAACAACATAACCATCCTCCTTCCAGGAGAGGAGGCCTCACTAGACCATCATCATGGAACCGTTTCTGCAAGAACAGATATAGACATTAATGTCTAGTAGGACTTCTTTACCCAGCACCCATGCTAGGGACAGGCATTTAGGAAAGTGTGACCAGAGACAGCAGATGTGAATGATAGGAAGTCTACCTGGCCCCCAGGCTACCAAGTTTGGCAAAACCCTCAAGTTTTCCTCCTAGAAACTAACCGGGCAGTTTTCAAAACCGCAAGTGTTTATGGGAATCTTGCTTTCTTTGTTAATCCCTCCTCCACAGCAAAATATCTTCTGAATCCTGTAGGAATAAGTTACTCTTTGTTCTTTTCATCTTGGTATGTCAATGTTATCCTTTCTCATGCAGGGAAAGGCATCTAACCCATTTTCCTTTCAATTTACTTCCTCCTGGTGATCTCAGTTCTGCTAGAAGCACTCAGGTGGCAGGCAGGATCACAGCATTTTTGCTAAAACCAGCTGTCTTCCCTGTAAGCTATATCTAGCAGCATAACTCCCTCCTCCCCAACACAACCATATCAGATAGAGGGACCTATTGGTTCTACAGATTTAATGGTCTCTCAAGACTACAGTTTTTTGCTAAGATGATAATTTGAAAGTGCCCAGTTAACTCTAAAGTGTAATGCAAATAGACAGTACTATCAATAACTGCTAATTTACATATTAATTCATATTATAAGTGTTAATTCATATCAACTATGATAATTCATATTCCCTTCAGTTTTAAGACAGCCATGATAAAGGTGGTAATAGAAACAAGTGAAACAAATCCTTCCCATTAAGTAAACCACACTCCAAATATATCCAAAAAATCTCTGAAGATTAGTGGAAATCAATCAATCAATCAATCAATCAATCAATCAATCAATCATTCTCTCTCTCTCTCTAGATGTCTTACTCAAGTGAATATTTCTTGGCAAAGATAATTTAATGTTCTTAAACCACTTCTGAAATGACATGTATCTTTAATCTTTAAAGAATGAGCATAATAGAGGATTCAGATTATGACCTGAATCATGTGCTGTTTTAACTGTACAACTTGCGTTTGCCTGTGATCCGCAAAATGCATACCTCCTTCCAAGTCTTTTGCTCAATAACTCAGTGGTTAGGTATAATATAAATATAATATAAATGGTTATGGAGAAGTAGAGTTTGCTGCATTGTACTTCTAGCAAGAAACAGTTGCACAGTATTTAAGGAGTTGTTTGTTATGTAACAGGGACTTTATGCTTAGAACAGCCCCACAGGGAGAAACAATGTAGCTAGATGTAACAACTTTCTCCATCTCACAGTGCAGAAGTTTAATTTCTGCAGTATAATTTTCCTTATACGATCATAGTTTCACATGTTGGATAAGAGAGCCCAAGAATTCTAGATTGTGCATCTTGGCACCTTGCCATCTTTATTTTGCTCTGCTTCTAGTCGGAATGGAACAGAGGAAGGGCTGCACCGTATCAGCCTTTTTCTGACCTTGAACCACATCTTGAGAGTTTTGGGTAATAAGGTAACACAGTAACAAAAATAAGTAATAAGGTAACAAAATTAATCAATAGTTCTGTAATTTTTCTATGAAGCGAGGAAGTGCTTTAAGTGCAAGATGAGAAATATGGCATTAACAGGGCAGAAAACAGTGCTCCAGTAACTTAGGCGAATTCATTCTTCCTAACTTACAGTGCCTGCTCACTTCTCAGTAGGCAAGAAACTTTTCTACTTACAATCTCCCATAGATAGCAAAATAGCTTCCAGGCACAGCAGAGTCACGGCAATGGAGATTGCTACCTACAGAGAACATTTGTACTATTTTAGCCTAGGCCATCATTGTATTCCGTTAGTCTGCCATGTATTGGGTGTGTGTATTTTTGAAAATGCTTTATAAACATTACTATCAACACCACTATATTCAAAAGTACAAAACAGTGAGAGGCGCTTTAAGAAAATACTTAGAGTTACTATGGCAACAAAAGAGAAACAACTTTTTCTAGAAGAATGTACATTGTACACACTGATCACTTGTGTATATCATTTTGGACTAAGAAGAAAATGAACTTCTAAATAGCGCTTGAGAGCCAATTCTGTTGGTGATACAGAAAATTCTTTTTGTCTGTAAATTGTAGGATCAGAGACTCTTAAAACTCTATAGAATCTGAAGCTTGTCTTGTCAAAATTTTCAGGTAAAAGAGTCATTCTCTCTATATTCTCCATGGCCGAGAATGCTGCTTGCCTCTGAAATTTCCTTGCCTTTTTCCATAGCGATGTAACCCATGAGTTTTAGTTGGTACACAGATGCCTAATACAAAGAATAGATTTCTTAGCCTCACAAGCATGTTAATGAAATTACGTGATAAAATTTTGGCTAAGGAACTCTAATGGATGCCTCATACTTTATGATGGTTCCTGAGAATTTTTGAAAACCCCAATGTCACATGAGCTTGGTGCCTTTTTTCCCACAGCCACCTTGTTGGGTGATGGTTCCAGATGGGGCAGATATATCGAACCACACAGTGTCAATGAGAATTGTGGCCAGCATGGCGGCCCAAGATAAAGAGGGACTGAGGACTTTGTGAAACAGAATAGCCTAATGAGCCTTGCCCAAACAACTTCTGGATCTCTGAGAGAAATGCATATCTGCTATTAAAGCTATTGTTTGGATGTATATCTGTCGATTGTATCTCAGCAGTATTTGACTCCAATCACCTAGACTCAAAAAACGTGAGAATCTACAAAACAGTCCTTGCCACCTAATGATACCATTTAGGGGTTCCTGCCTTATATGGAGCCTCCTGTACACTTGCCATTTGTTCTCTTCCAGAATCTTGCTTAACTTGTATAATCTCCTTTACCCACCTCACCCTGAAATGCAGGAAGAAGCTGTTGTGTGTTTTCAAGGAGTCTTCTGACTGAACATTCTATATTCTTTCATTCCTCATATAAATATCTCTGCAACCATCACATTCTCATTGGCCAGTCTCCCTTTTAAATATGCTGCTCTAAGGTCAGTATCATACCGCAGATGTGATTTTATGAGTGCAGAATATACTAAAACTTTTCTTAATTCCATTAATGCAATCTAATGCTGTATTGGTCTTCTATAATAAATCACACCAAGTCATCCTGGAGATAAACACCTAAAATTCTAATCTGTTCTTTATAGAAGAACAGATTGAAACAAGAAAAAGGCCCCAAATGGAGCCACTTAGGACAAAAACCACATCACCAAACTAAGACTGAATCACAGTTTTGGCTCTCCCAGAAGTGGAATCTTAAACCCCATCAACTGGGATTTACTTGATAAGTACTAGTTAGATAATATGCCTTAGAGATCCCTCTCATCCTCTAAAGTGACCTTGCCATCGCCAATCCATCTATTTGCCTAATATAACTTCCTTGCTCATGCTCCCTTCTGTCTATAAGTCTTTCATTTTACATATCTTCTCTGAACTCCTCTCTGTCTCTTAGAATGATTACTGCACAACTCATGAACCATCAAGTAAAGCCAATAAGATCTTTAAAATTTAGTCAGTTAAACTGTTTTGTATCAATGAATTGCCATGAAGTCACAAGTTTCTTCATCTTATTTGTAAACAGGGTGCAATAAGCCAAGAGCTCTTACTTGCTCTTTTTAAATTTTAACAAGAATTGAATAAAATAAAAATTTAAAAATGTGATTTTTTTTTTTCATTTTTGTCCAGCATCCTGAATTGGTTGCAAACATCCTTTGATCTTGACTTTGAATATCAACTTTCAGTATATTTAACCACCATTTTCATCTTTGTGCCATTTGGAAAGTATATAATAACTATATAGCCCATGTTCTTATCAGGATCACTGGTAAAGTCTGGGTTGAGGTGCAGGCAAGCAGGGAGACTGAATATGGTTGTGCAGGTTGCTCACTGCACAACTTTTAGGCGGTACACATTTATGTAGATGCCATGTGATATGGAGTCATGTTGTACAGAAGAACTGAATCCAGTCAGTGGTTACCACCTCTAACAACCTCTGAAATTAACAGCTTAAGACAGCACTCTTCTTTGGGCAAGATTATTGAAATACTTCCAAATCCACCAAAGAAGATAGATAGTATAAAGGTCTATGTCAAATGCATTGCTGAAATTCAGATATAGTACTGCATCACAAAACTGCTATTGAGAAAGAAGTTGGTAAAGCAAAATAAAAAAACCCATCATATTAAGAGGAAACTTTCCAACATGACTCTAGTGACCACTAAAGTCTAAAATAAAGGAAAAGAAACATTTGCTCAATGTTCCAAATATGGTTCTCCTGGACTTATAACTCTCTACATAAAAGTAACAAGCCAAATTAATGTTTTAAAAGAATCTTGAAACTATTAGGGGGAAAATTTAACAAAGTACCAAATGGTGGACATCTAGCTAAATAATAAAAAAAATAGTTACACTGATGCTTTGTTATTTAAAAATCTTTTTCCCTCAAAGAGTAAGAGTGATAAATTGTAAGGACTACCCCAATACATTTTCAATTAAATGACTAAATTAATGTAGAGACATTTAATTAAAGTTCCACTAGTTTTTCCAAATGCTGTTAATTATGCTGCTATCTAAAATTAAATCTCTCCCTAAACCCTTTTACATTTCTTCTGCTCATCTGATACAGATATAATTAAAATGCTGCAGGTTCACCTAAATGCATCCAAATATTATAAAAGAAAATATGAAAAACTGGAATTTTAGTAACTTTTAGAAGCAGACATTTAATGTGATTTTTAGAATACTTGGGGAAAACCAGTAGATGGTGAGTATGCATATACACATATACATACACAAAAAACCTGCCTGAAAATTCTCTGAAAATATTTTTTCTCTTTATAGCTAAGGTACTACAGTGAATACAACTGACAAATATAGCTTCAAAGGTTTTTTCAAAAAAAATTTTTACCAGCAGAAGATAACAATTTTAGGACTCTAGGTAATTAATTTCAGGGACAAGGTGTGCTCTAGTTTCAACAGTTCTGTGCTACCATTCTCCAAACAATACAAATTCCCTAAAGGCATCTCCAAAAGGCACTCCCCAAGAGAGACAATTCACAACCTGGGCTTCTTGGTATTAGGGTCAAACTCCCAGGTGGGGGAAAAAAAAAGCAACACTGATAATCCTTGCTGGATTCCATAGGCAAGTAATCCTCCCACAATTAACGAAAGGTTAACACTAACAATTTTCTCTTGTGTATGTAAGTTGAAAACATTGATCAAAACTCTACCAACATGTGATGTTTCTGATATCCTTTCTTTCAGAATTGTAGATTCTGAGAACAGCCATTTTAACTGCCCCCCACAAAACAGTGTTCCGCTCTCTGAAATCAACATGTTCTGTATAGTACCTTAATCTATCCCTTAGACCTATAGGATTCATGATGCAAATATTTCTTCATGAAACAAGGAGTTCTTCTGAACTAGGGAGTGGTGAGTCAGGTGCAGGCTGTATCTTTGGAAAGTAACTGATTTCTTCCCCCAAATTTCTTCTAATCAAGAACATGGCAAATTAGGAGGAGACTTTTTCTAATGTATCATGGTAACAAAATCTGGGTCTCAAGAAATGGCTGATGTCAAGGACATGGCAGAAGAAACAGCTGCAGGCAAGCCTCTCTTCAAAGCAGCAGAAATCAGAAATACACACAATTCTCAGCAGCTTGTCACCTGAGGATGCCTGATTAACCACACGTGTATATTTCTGAAGCACTAGTCACAATTACGAAGATGTGGAAATACCCAAAGATGGATGACTGGATAAAGAAGATGTGGTAAATAGACTCAATGGCATAATACTCAGCTACTTAGAGGAACGGAATCTTGCTTTTTGTGACAATGTGGATCAAGTTTGAGGTATGATTATAGTAAGCAAAATAAAGACAATTCCTGATGGTTTCACAAATGTGTGGGATATAAAGAGAATGAACAAGATGTAAAAAAAAAATTCAAGCTCTGGGAATGATCTGGGAATGATCATTTCATTCCCAGAGGCACAGGGACCTATATAGGGTACAGGGGTGAATGTGATAGTGGTGAATAGTGCTAGCACTTTGGTGGTAGGTGTGATGTGCTGTGAATGTATAATAAAATGTGAAGTCATGCTCTTGATACATATAGTATTGTAAGCCTATGGCAAATAAGTAAAAAAAGAAATTATAATGTGACTAATTAGAACAAAATACTAATAACACAAAAAAATCCAGAAATGATACCAAATACTACCTCTAGTGATACAACTAAAATTGACTAACCTTTAAAAAACACACACATACAAAATGGGTATCAGAATTGTGATTCAGGAAAATTTCCTTATAGGTGCATTGTATTTACCAACATCCTTCCTATTTTCCATTTTGCTTTGCTTCCAGTAGTCCCTCCTAAGTCCCAGCTTTGCTCTTCAGTGTCAGTTATCTACAGTCAACTATAGCTTGAAATTACTATGGGTAATGAACTATTTTTTGAGAGACCACATTTACATCACTTATTATAGTGTATTGTTATTGTTCAAATTTATTATTGCTGTTAATCTCTTACTGTGCTTAATTTTTAATTAAACTTTATCATAGTTATGTTTAGGATCAATTATAATACTGTGAAAATTAATACGGCAGATCCTCAAATGCTGCCACTTGAGTTCCT
Organism: Uropsilus gracilis; assembly: GCA_004024945.1. Classification (NCBI taxonomy): domain Eukaryota; kingdom Metazoa; phylum Chordata; class Mammalia; order Eulipotyphla; family Talpidae; genus Uropsilus; species Uropsilus gracilis. The sequence goes on along the minus strand of PVHY01000512.1, from coordinate 12,191 downwards.
TTGTTAAAATGTTCATAAGAAAAAAACAATTCCAGTTGACATTGATGATCCCCCTTTCCTTACAGGTCATTTGGCACAATTTCCAAAAATCTACTGATGACGTTAAGTGAGGACTTAATATACAGAAAATCTTACTTAGATGGAGTTTAAGAGGATAGAAATCAGTTCTCAGGCACATGCAATCAGTGCACCATCCACCATGCAGTCTGGCATTTTCCACTCGAAATGGTATTGTTGGAAGAGGGGAGAGTTTCTCCTCACTAGACCCCACTTTTTAAACGGCTTCTTGTTGTTTCTGAACAAACTTATTTAGCTGTGAAATAACTGGCTGCTTATTTGAGGTCAACCATATTGATAAACTCAGCTTTCCCTCTTCCCATTCCTTTACCTTAGGAGTTCTCAGACCTAACAGAGCTTTGTAATTGTTTGGAAAATTTCAACAAACACTGATGTCTGGAGCCTACCCTCCAAGACTGTCTTGATCTGGGTGTAACCTGGGTGTACGGAACTCTTAAGTTTTCCAGGTGACTAAGGTGCAGTCTGTACAACAGGCCTGTGTGGGTGGGGTGGGGGTAGGGTGGAGAGGTTGGGGGCAGGGAAGCAATTTGATAATAAAGGTTTACACAAGCACATTATTTAAGAGGGTTATCACAACTCAAAGGGATATTTTGCACACTAAAAGTGCCACTAGCAGAATTTAAGCTATATGGTGGCATTCTAATAGCAGTAATTAATCTTAGATATTTCAACAAAGACTGTATACGTTGTATATGCAGTGACAACTTCAGCTTTACTGACAACTTCATCAAGAATTCATAATGCAAGGAATACAATCAGCCATCCTCTTCTGAAAAATGGCAAAACTCAAAGACTGCTACTACTGTGTATCATTCTCTCAGAAACACAGAGCTTCTTGTAATGTGCATAATGGAGTCCCAATGTGTGTCCACACTGTAGGAAAGAGTAGCTTGGAAGGAAAGTTTTCTTGGGTTCTGAAAGGGAATAGCATTTGCCAGTCCAAAATATAGCTCTTGGGCATAGAGATGAACTTGAAGTGGTTATTTTTAAGAAAAGGACACAGGTGTCATTCGAAAATCTGAGCAAAAATTACCCTTCGATCAGGGGCATTTACATTTACCAGGTGATTTCCATTTGTCAGGGTGTCGCTTGCTCTGCACTGGGTAGTGGAGAATGACCAAATCTCTAGAAATCTTGTCAACAGAGAAGGCAAATTTTTCAATCAACATGACCGCCTTACCCTCATTTACTTTGTTTTGATGATGTCCCCTTACTGGCTCCCCCCACCAACATGATCTTTTTTTTTTTTAAGTAATTATTATTATTATTACAATTATTTCAAATTTATTTATTTTTTAAGGTTTTTTTATTTATATGTAAATTTCACAACATTGTAATCCCCAGGGTTTACTCCCCCTCCCCTCCATCCCCCCCTTTCCTTCCTACGGCGCACTTCATTTTTTGATATTAAATAATTTATTTATATATAAATTTTGAACCCCAGAGATCACAAAGATGTGAAATTGAAATGAAATTCATGATCTTTCATCTTTAACTAGAGATGATATCAAAGGTGGTGGCTTAGACTTTTTTCAGCAAGTTACTCAGTTTTCCTGGGTCTCTCCCATGTGTACAGGAGGTATGCCTGCTTCTAAGCTTTGTTTTTCTCCTGTCAACCTGTCATTTATTTTAGGGGCTGGGGGGGGGGGAAGGGTGGTCCCAGGTAGAACCTAGAAGGGTAGAGAGAAATATTTTCTTCCCCTACAGACAATTTCAGCCTGAGGTTGTGACTTGAGATTGTGTGTTAGAGTTTAGAAGGAATCATCCCATGTACCTGCGGGTATTCTCTTTCTAAACGAACAATCAAAACAGTGTTAGATGAAATGTACAGAGAACAACAATCAGTTTAATGGCATATGTATAAAGAATATACATGGTTGTAAATTCTAAAGAATGGAGCCTACTGGGAACATTTATCCTGTATTTTGAGAATTGGGGCATCCAGGGCATGGAGAGACTTCATGTGACAGATAAGGAGGGTGTGATCTCATCCTCACTTTGAGAATAAAGATGAGTTTTTCAGATATAGGGACTATGTACTGATAAAGCCAAAATTGGAAGAGACTCCAAACTACATTCTTCGAAGTCATAAGAGGAGCAGTGATTGCTTCTTTAATTAGGAAAAGGGCAGAAACGTGGGAAGTGAAGTTTTCTTTTATGATTAGGGAAGGTCAAAGGATTTAGGCAAGAAAAGAAGCTTCTCCTAGCCTTTAGGGTCCTCATTTCTCTCAACCCCAAACAATTTGCATTCTTAAAGTAAAATGGAAATAGATTCTCTAGTTCCTCAGGGTCCTGACTGACCTCCAATTTTATAGCAAGTGAAAAGAAGCCTACTCTGGGTCTACTGAGAAAAGTCCATCTGACACTTTTGGTTTCTGAATCTACCGGAACCATCCTTTACTTCAAACATTTCTGTGGCTCTGTTATTTAGCAGAAAGAACCGAAGAGTAGTGTATGACTAAATTGATTTAAACCAGTTTACAGCACGTCTGGTTTGAGGCACTGTGCCAGTAAAGAGTGATAAATGGATAAATATTTGGGGACAGCTATTAAATGCCTCAAAGTGGTTTCCTAATCTCCCCATTAATAGGAATGGCCCCAGCAAGAAAGAAACTGAAATAATGTGGATTTTAAGCTTTCAACTAATACTCTTTCAGCTATTGTGTCAACTTATTCATAGACACGCTGAGAGGAAACGGGGGTCCATATTACAGAACAGCCTTTTAAATGTATCAATATGAGGAGCCAGGAAATGCTTTGTTCTTCTCCAGGGTTCTTTCAGTTAGCTTGTATTCCAGGAATGTGCATTTATTCCAAGCAACATTAGAAATTAATGTGGTAAGTGCTGGTGTAAGTGTAGGTGATTGGTATAAAAGGCGGCCTTCTTGAGTTAATGTGCAACAATTCAATAAGCCTTTAATTTCTAAAAGTCCTGTTTCACTCAAAATTTGAATGCAAAAAATACTAATAATGGCAATAGAAGGATGGTTTCTATGCTTTTAAAGATAGGTAAATAATATTTGACATAGCTCCTAATAGTATTGCAACAGAACTGTAGTTTTATGCACACAAATAAATTATTACATCTTACATTTCTGCAGAGACCTCTAGAAAAAAAGGAAAAAGAATCTTGGCTTGCAAATGAGAAGATTGAATGCAGTGAGGTAACTGTAATACAGGGCAGTTCAATTCAATGTACTGTGGGGATCATAAGAAGATAATGCATCATCAATTTCTTTGCCTCATCCTTTGCTATCAGGGAAGACACTTAACTGTTCCAGGACCATGTGACTCTATGTGTACCAACAGCAAGAATTATCTTCAGTGCTCTACTGGTTAAAAAAAATAAAAGGTTCCATTTCTCATTCTTTTATCATGCTAGTATATAAAAACAATTAAGATAGTAAATTTTATGTTATGTCTACAGTGCAGTGGTATGAAATATCTTCATAATGTTGTGCAACTATTACTACCATCCATTGAAGAATGATGGCCAGGTGAAAGCATGATAACCTAAAGTATGCTGAAGCCCAGTAACCTAAGAAATAGAGTGTTGGGGGGTCCAGATAAACAACCAACCCATGACTTAGTGACTCAGTGTACTGGCATGCAGCCCATTTTCTCCTTCAATTGTCCTCATTCTATCTTCCCTGTACCAGGCCTTGTACTACCACCAGGGATAGCCCACTGGAAACACCGGAGCATGTAAAGTGCATATAAACCATTAACTCTCTGTTAGGGGGACTCAGCCTTTGGGTATGAATCCACTGAGTCAGTACCGGTGCTAATAATTCTGCTTCTTGACGGTCTTGGTGTCCTTGTTCCCTGATTGCCTGCTCTCATCACCTCAACAACGTTTACATTCTGTCACTTTACCCATTCAACTGTAACCTCCCTGGCAATCACCATTACACTCTCTGTCTCCATGATGATTCTGACTTAAGTACTTCACATAAGTAGAATCATAAAAGTATTTATCTATTAGTGGCTGGCTTATTTCACTTAGCAGAATAGCCTCAAGGTTCATTCAGGTTGCACATATTTCAAAATTTCCTTCCTATTTAAAAGATGGCTAATACAAAAAAAAGTGTTGGCAAGGATGTGGAGAAATCAAACTCTTGTGCACTATTAGTGGGAATGGAAAATAATATGGTTATTGTAGAAAATAGTATGGCAGATGCTCAGAAAGTCCAAAATAGAATTTTCATTATTGTCCAGCAATTCCATTTTCTGGGAATTTACCCAAAAGAATTGAATCCAAGGTCTTGAAGAGATATTTGTATATCTGTGTTCCTCAAAGTATTATTTACAATAGCAAAAACCTAGAAGTCACTCAAGTGTCTGGCTACAAATGAACGGATAGCAAAATGTGGTTTATACATATGAGGATTCCTACACTTACAAGTTCCCACTTCCAATTTTCACTGCCCTTCTTGTGTCTATTTTTAAAGGCTTGAAAACTTGACTGACAAATGATTCCACTGTTTTCAGGTTCTGGCTCAACACTGTCTTTCCTAGTCATTGTTGGGGAAGGCAAATGATAAGGATGTCATATGATCTCTGTTCTCATTGGAATTATGATATGAGAACAAACTTTGACCATGACCTGTGGTAAGGAAAGCATTCATAATAACTACTTGGCATACATCCTGCATATAGGTGGGTGCATATGTGTCTCACCTATCAGACCAGATCAGATCCCTCAGTATAGTCTTTCTTAACATCTGGGTTTCCTCCTTTCCAGTATTTATGACAGGACTGAACTAATAAACAATGAAGATGCTGGACCCAAAATTAAAACTGGATTCAAAGGCTCCCTATTCAAAGGATAGGGACCTTTCTCATGTGTTTTAGAATAGCAGTCTAAGGAAAAGTGATTTGGAGCAATGTTTTCTGTATATAAAGAGCTGCTTAATATACCATCACGATCAGGTTTAATGAATAAAGTGAGGAGCCAATTCCTGGGTTTTCAACTCATTTCAAAATCTCAAGGAATTATGGTGATAGACTATAGGTGCTTTGGTGGTGAGAGAACTATGGTGATCACACCCAAGGGGAGAAATCCTATACTGCCAAAAATTAATGGGGGTGTGAGAAAAAGATACTTCATTAACAAATAACAGCAAATAAAAACAAATCTCAAGGTGGAGCCCAAGTAAGTGATGCAGGATGTTTGTTGCCATGGTTTATAGAACAGCAGCATCAATATGGCCCAGGGTCAAGAGAATGCACATAGGAGAAGGGTCATATTATTAAAGGTCTGCTTTTTTTCCCTTTTTATGTTCTCAAAGCTTGAGAGTCATTTTGGTGGGAATGTACTCATTTATTACCTCTTTTTTCCTTTATTCTTTCTTTGTCAGGTTAATCTAGTCTTATTCGTTTCTTTTTTCACTACCATATAATCTTTAAATAATATCAAAATACACTGGTGTTTTCTGAAAGGTTGAAAAAAACATACTGTTGTTTCGCTGTTCAATTTTTTTTAGGCAGTTTTGCTTAGTGGGAAAAAAGATCAAGCTAGGTGCAGTGGTGTGCGCCTGTAATCTTGGCTATCTGGGAGGCTGAGGCTAAAAATCACTTGAATCTGCAGGTTCGAATCTGCGGGCAACATAGTGAGACCTAGTCTCAAAAAAATAGCTGGGTGCAGTGGCAGGCACCTGTAATCCTGCAAGGCCTAGTCTCTAAAAAAAATAAGCTCAATGAAGATAGGAAACTTTGGAGTATTTTCTTGATTAAGCCCCTAAGAAAAAGTTCTTTCTGCAGTCATATTTACATGCTAGGAGTTGGTCATTCTTTAATAGGATGGATTAAATTGCATGTTATTTGTCCAGAGTCAGTTAATAGGAAACCCAAAACAAGAATAAAAGTTGCTTTGTCTATGGCCTCTTTCTAAAGAGTAAATATCCTCAGCTGAATGACAAATAAGGACTGTCAGGCAAAGCTTATATCTTTATCCCCTCAAGTAGGAAGTTGATCCAAAGCAGTACTCACACCTGACATCAAAGAGAAGTCTGTTTTTTGGATTACCCCAACAGGAACTTAGCTTTAGGAAAGAATTGGTGAAGAAATGCAAGGAGTATATAATTTTGCTAGTCATGTTTCAACAGAGCTTAATATTCCCAGGCCACATGGTGACAATGGCCTGGGATGCATTTGGTGCTCATGATTCTCATTTCTATTAAGTAGTGTTCATATATAACATTTTATAGGACATACAAAGTTATGTTCTAAGTTGCCGATACACATCTCTCCTGCACCATGCAACTGCTGCCATTGGGGATTTATGACAATGATCTTACCCTGCAGACATATGTATCTATCTGAGGCAAGCTCTCTAGTATAACAGCAATTCCATCTGGTTACAGTCATCAACAGTAACTCTTTGTTATCTCAACTTGAAATCAGTGCACTCTTCCCAATTCACCTAAAAAAATAAGAATTCAGGCCAAGCTTGATCTCTTCTACAATTCCTTGTGTGTAACATCTACGCAGTATTTTAAACCAATAATGCATCAGTAAAGAGGATAAAGAATATCCTTTCTTATCTGGAGAGCAAATAAATATTCCTGAAATATATGAAGCAAAAAAAAAAATATCTGCACTATTCTGGGAGCCTGAACTCTGGAACATTGATAATGTGAAACAGGGGAGCAGGGAGCATCTGAAGGAGAACCAGATAGGTCACCCCAAATTATGCCACTTTGGAATATTATTTTTTTATGTAAAGGTGTTCAAGGAATAGCTGGTAGAAGGATACTCCAACCCTCCTTTGTGTCCTGGAAAATCACAAACAAATAAATCCCCATATAAAGGGTACCTTCCCTGTACCAGGAGGTAGAGAGACCTTCTATTCAGAGGAAGGGAATTTAGATGTAAGACACATGAACACTAATTTTCACTAATTTACTACCCTCAACCCACACTTTATTTCATCAATTCTTCATAAATTTATTGTCCATAAGGTATAAAATATATAGATGCTGTGGGTCTGTTAGGCCTAAATGACTTAGTTGCCATCTTGGTTATGGGCTGTTCTCCAGTCTAGTACAAGACCAGAATGGACTGGTCAATCAGTTATCTGAATATATTAAACCAGACCCCACTAGGCTCTTTTCAAGATAAACAAGAGCAGCATATTTGGTTGCCCTGGGATAACATTTATATATTACCAGATAGGACTGGGAACACCCCAGGGGGCTGTTGATTGATATATAACTTTGCATCCCAGAGACTGATCAGTTCAATACCTTGCTGGTAAGATTGAAGCCATGGGTGGGGGTTGGGAGTATGATTTCTCTAACACTGGGCCATGAAGCAGATATCATATCAGCCGACTCATCCCCCCTAAAGTTCTAGATGACATAAGCATATTTTCAGCTTTATCCACCCTTTTCTCTTCATTCTCCTACCCTGTGTAATTGAGGTGATATGATTATTCTATCAATAAAAAGGTCAACCAATAAACCCAGCAGCAGAATTCTGTATTATACAACCTGCTCCATGACTCCTGTTTATTTGACAGTGTGGTGTTGCTGATGCAACAGAAGCTGCCTGCTTTGGTCACCTCATTGAGTCTTCTATCTTTGGGGTCCCTGAATGCACAAAATTAATTTCTGGGTTTTCTTCTGTTCACCTGTCTTTATCAGGGTTGTCTCAGCAAGAAGTAAGAATGGTAGAGAGCAAATTACTTTTCCTCCTCTATTCAGTTATTACTATTCTGATGGTGAAGAAACTTCATGCATGGTGTGGGATTGGTTTCCCCTATAGGCTTTTCTCCATATGACCAAGAGGAGACTTCAATATGTGTCACCTTGATATGGGAAATGAAAGGTCAATTGAGACACTATGAGTTTCAGGACATCTACTACCTTTACTTCAAGAATGCAGATTACATTAAATTCAGAGAACTGAAGGCCACAGGAGCTTCCTTTGTCCTTTTCCCTAATCTAAGAAGCAATCACTGTTCCCCTCTTCATAATCTAGAAGAAGGTAGTTTGAGGTGGTATCATCCAGGTATAAGTTTATTAGCGAACATGTCCTCTGTATATCAGTATCTCACTTTTGCTCTCAGAGTAAACATGGAGTCACCTTCTTGTCTTTCATGTGGCGTCTCTGCCTCTCTATGATGGTCCATGTCCTTGACCACAAGATAAATATTCCCAGTAGGATTCCTTTTCTTCAGAAGTTACAAAGTAAATTATATTTATGTTACTACATATTGGGCTTTTCTCTGTTAATTGGTATGATGTTAATTTGTTTGTTCATCTAGTCTCAGAAGAGCTTGGATGGGGCTGAGAAATTTTTCTCCATGTTCTGACAATGGTAAGGAACAGAGGCTTGAGCTGTTGCGGTTGACTTTTAGTTTTTCTACCTTTGTAGATAAAAAATACTTTAAAAAATGGGTACAGAAGGACTATAATATAATAAAGGCCATATTTAACAAATCCTTGCAGAGATTAAAAACTGTCTATCTATTTCTCAAATGTGATATTTTCCAAGTATTTCTTTGGGCGAATAAATAGACATTTTATATAGCCCTGAAATATGAGCATAAAACAAGCTTTGGAGTGAAATAAGCAAATAAGATTTATAAAGATTAAATGTCATGTTTCTAGTTCATGATTCCTAAGAAAATGAGAGAACTTTATTTAAACTTCATTGTCTTTCCATGGTGGGTTTTATTGACTTAAAAGATCATATAATATTGTAGGTCACCATATATACTTTTAAAATCCATATTCCCATCAAATTTATATGCTGATTTCAGTGTATATGTGGGTTTCGTGATTTAGCAGACATCATTTAATCACATTCAAGTATAAACAAAGCTAAAGATCTTATCAGAAATCAACTGTCCCCACCCCCAAATGAGCAATTGCTGCAAAATTGTAAAACACAGAGCTGACGAGAACATCTGCCTTTCAAAAACAAAAACAAAAACAAAAAAATCCATTTTGAACTGGCTATATATATTTTTTTTCCAAAAAGCATGTTATAGTGAAGAAAGTTGAATATTTTAGGTCCAAGTTCTGATGTTTTTTAACAACTGAGAACATCCTGGCTAAGTCTTCTATAATCTACTTGCTAATTTATAAACTAATGATAATAATTTATAAACTAGATAATCGCTAGCCATGTGGTTAAAAAAAAAACACATTTGCTACACACAGAAGCAGAGGAAATATTTATCTTAAAAAATGAATGTGTATAGTAGGTTGTCATCTACATCAGCAAACACAGCCAGTAGTAGTTTTAATGCTTTAATTTCTGTTTAGTTAAAAAGCAAGACATTAAAATGAATGGACAAAAAATAAACCTGTAAACATGGGGGGGGACCACTGTGAAGATGAGGTAAGGGGGGACTTTCAGAAATATGTATATAGCAAGGGAAATACAAGCAAAAATAAACAAATGGAACCATGTCAAATTAAAACTACAGTGAAAGTACCATTAAAATGTAAAAACATACAGGCACATGAAAAAAAAATGCTCATCATCACTTATCACGGAAACTAAATAAAAACTGCAATGTGATACAACCTCATTGCCAGGAAAATGGCCCATTAAAAACAACCCCAAAATTCCAGAAGCAACAAATGTTGGCAAGATTATGGATAAATAGGAACCCTTGTATATTACTGGTGAGAATATAGTCTGGTAAATCCCTTATGGAAACAGCATAGAGAGTTTTCAAAACATTAAAAATACATACAGCATATGGTCCAGCAATTACACTCCTTGGTATTTATCCAGAGTGCAAAAACTCCAAGTCAAAGTATGCATGTCTGTGTTCACTGCAACACTATATAGAATAGCCAAGTTATGGAAACAACTGAAGTGCCCCAGAGTAGATTAAGAAGATGAGCTCAATATGTACAATGGAATACTACTCAGCAGTGAGATCAAGGTGAACTTTGGCTATTTTTGACAACATTGGATGAAACGAGAATACTGCAACTACACTAAGTGAAGTTAGTCTAAAGGACAAAGACAAATACTGGATTATTTCACTCCTGTGTGTAATATAAGGAATCAAAAACAAAGGAACAAAGTAAAACGAAAGGAAACCCTGGAAATTTAACCACAGGGTTGAGGCTACCAGAGGGGGTGTTGGGTATGAAGAACAAAGTGGGGGTGCCCAGTGCACTATGGTAGAGGACTATGGGTATCTCAGTGGTGGGTGTATTCTCTTAACATGCACCTGAAGAGGTGTGATCCTGTACCTCTGAATCCTGTACCTACAGTGCGGTAAGCCAGTTAGTTCAATTAAAAAAGAAAATGAATTAACAATCTGTTTCTGAGGCTCAGATATTTCCCCTAATAATGACATGACAAATTTTAGGCTGTCACAAAATTGAAAATATTTAGAACAGAAACGTGAACCTAAGATTTAGATTTTCACTGAGATTCATCTGCATTGCCTCATTAGGTATAGGCTATAAAGGTATTTAGCATTGTTAATCAAGCACATTTTGTTGGCTTTGCTAAGAAATGCAATTTGACATTGACTCATCTGATTGGGTTTTGTCTGATTCCTCTTTCAGACTCATAGCTCCATGATGATAGAAATCATGACTATTTTTGATCATTACCCTGTGGTATCTAGTACAATATTAGACAGGTGGTAGGGGTTCAATAGGTCATGAATGATCGCATTTGTAGAGAAATGAATTAGACATGTGGTAGATCTATAAAGTAATGAATGGATTCACAAAAGAGTATGTCAAGAATAGATAGAGTTTCTTGAGAGGCAAGGAAACTACCAGTGTGGGGGTGAAGGGTAGGAATGTGAATATTTTTTACATTAGTTGACTTCAAACAAGGCATTAGAGGCCTTATTTCTAGTGTATAGAATCTGTAGACTACTGGACACTGAGACATTAAAGTCAAGGTAGATCAAGGCTGGAAGTGGCAGCTCCTACACACTAAACGAAGGAGGAAAGTTTATTTTTTTGTTATTGCTGCTTTTAATGACTCAGAGACATATACCAACAAAGGTGAGGTATTTGCTGCAAAAGAATATGTATTTTCCAAGAAAAGGTCAAACTAAAAGGAATTAACTGCTAACATGCTATCAGCTGCCCTCCATTTCCCAAAAGGATATACTCCATTTCCTTAGATTTTGGCAATTTAAAAATTCCAGATCTTAACATTCTCGGAAATATACCGATTTTAGAGCTTAGATTTTAAGAGACACCATTACCTGACAGGATAATGTCAGTTTTATCTGTGCTGGTGACTGGATTTGCTATGATACTTAAATAATAATCCAAATCAAATGGTATTTTTTTAGAGAGGATGTCAGGAAGGGAGAAAGAAAAGAACAAAATATATAGCATTTAACTTGGTTTAAAAACACAACACATTGCAGCTTCCCCTGCCTTCTTATTTTACTGGGGGGAAAAAAATCCCTGAGCAATTCATCTTCCTTTGGGGGCATGAATGACATTTTACTGTGATGTGATTATAAGAAACAAAATCCCTCAGAGATGCTGCCTTAAAATATTTCTCTTTATAATGTTCTGAGCTCGACAAACCTTGGTAGAAAACAGAATACTCTTAATTATGAATAAATTAACTAAATTAGTAACATGAGATGGATATGCAATTAAGGGATTGTTAATTGAAACTGGAAACACAGCTGTATACAGCTTCGAGATGAATCATACCAGTAATGACGCAGATGTTTATAAAATGTGATTATCTTTAGTGGAGACAGCATTGCCTCTCCCAAGCCCATTCTTATATTGTGTCACTGAAATGGTTTTTAAACCCATGAACACCAGGAATCAGGATCTCAGGGATGGCAAATTAGGCTCCCTGGATATGGGAATTAGTGTTGTCTGAATGTCAGCAATTTGATACTCCAGCTTTCAAAGAATGTAGATATGGAGCCAACAACAAACATCTGCTCATTGCATGGTGCTCAAAAACAACCACCACCAAAAGTTGCTGGCAAACTAGACAGTTGTCTCCGAGTGAAGCCAGCACAAGTAAAGATAAGCGGTCAGCCTGCTATAAAGAAAGGTTATAGCACACGCAGCACAGGGAAAGAGTTGTCTGCACAGATGGTAAACACACCCTCTGCCGGTGGAGGTTTTAAGACAGCAGGC
>PVHY01000511.1:176245-223718 GCA_004024945.1 Uropsilus gracilis | reverse complement strand
CTATCTATCTATCTATCTATCTATCTATCTATCTATCTATCTATCTATCTATCTATCTATCTATCTATCTATCTATCTATCTATCTATCTATCTATCTATCTATCTATCTATCATCTATCTCTGTATCATATATATTTACATGTAATATTTTAAGTTTACAGATTTCTCTTTTTACAGGTCTCTTAGCCATCTAAAAACTATTTTTTATGTATGGTGAAGTGGGGATCTAATTTTAATGTGGTCAAGTGGCTAATTCAATAATAATCCATGATTTCACCACTGCACTGCATTTCATCTCTGTCTTCTCTCCTTTCCACACACTCTTGGCTATTTTTCTAAGCCTATGCTGTTCCTTGCGTCTGTTCACCTCTCTGCGCACTGCCTTATCATGTCAACTAAGCTCTAGATTATGTTTTGCTTTCTGGTTGGGCAGTTCTCCCCTTAAGATGTTTATTCTTTTTGTTTGATTTTATTTGAGACTAGGTCTCACTATTCTTGCCCATGGAACTGCAGGCTCATGTTGCCTGGGGTAACACAGACTCAAGCAATCCCCAGCCTCAGCTTCCCAGGTAGCTGGGATTACAGATGCGTACCACCACGCCTGCTATATTTTGGGACTAGGTCTCGCTGTGTTGCCCCGAGCGGGACTCGAACCGCGATCCCTGGCCCCGGCCGCTTCATAGGCTGAAGCTTACAGGCACGAGCCACCGTGCCTGGTTGTTTATTCTTTTTGACCTAGGACAACTCTGCCTTTGTCATTGACGAGACAAATGACCTGGTAGTTTAGTGAGCTGAAGCTGACAGCTTGTGTTCTTGGGCAGAAATCCGAAGTACTTATTAGGGAGTAACTTATTCTCCCAATGTCCTGGCTTGTTATGGGGTACCTCCTTTCCTCTGCTTTGCCACTTCAGGATCCTCTGTGTCCCGCCCTATCTCTGTCTGGATGAGCCGGTCCTCTCAGAGAAGTGGGAGCGCTCAGGCTCTGCAGGAATTGGGGCCCGATGGTGGCAGCCTCATCACAGGGCTATTGGCATTACCCACAGCACTTCCTAAAGACTGCTCCCCCCACTGACACGCCACCCTCTGTGATCTGGGCCTACCAGATCTGTGAAATACTCTGGCCTTCTCCAGGTTGGTTCACTTTAAAAATTGTAGATTCCATCCACCTTCATGTGATGGGAGCTGCAATCATTATATATGTAATTATTTTGTTAATAATGTAAACTACTTTAAGAAGAGCCAGGCATCTGCATTGTGCTGTGATGGCCTAGTAGCACAGGAACATGTGTAGCAGCCATACCATGGTAGGGGGCAAGAGAACAAACTTGACTCTTGAACAACTGAGGGGTGGGGTGTGGACCCCGGAGCAGTGGAAAATCCTCTTATAACTGACTCACCAAGACAGAACTACAGTTGTTCCTTGATATCTGTGGAGATGGATGGTAAGAACCCTTGCACCCCCAAATTTTCAGAAGCTCAACTCCATGAGTGTGGAATTGTGAATATGGAGGGCCAACTGTTGTTTTAAAAATTCCCCGAAATGGAATTTGAACTGAGTGTACCTGCTCAGTTCAATTTCCCATTGTTCAAGGGCCAAGTAAATATGGAGGGCTTTCAGGGAGGAGAAAGGAGCCAAGGAAGTTCCCAGGAGCTCTATACTCTCCCCACTTAATACTCAGGGCCTACCAGTTGACACAAGTCTTTATTGTATTCAGAGAAAACTAAGCTTGACAGGTACTGAAGTATGATGACCAGGTATGATGAGAGCCTGAAATCTGCTGAAGCACAGTGACCTAAGAAATACAGCCTAGGGGTCTAGTTAAACAACCCATGACCGACTGACTTAGTTTACTGATATGCAACCCAGTTCCTCCTCGAATATTCACCACTTCAGGTCATGTACTACCACCAATGGTAGCTTACCTGGAACACCAGTACATGTGAGGCGAACGTGATAACCACTACACTACGGAAACGCTGGAACACCAGTACATGTAAAGTGTATGTAAACCCTTAACTCCCTGTTAGGGGGGCTCAGCCATTGGATATGAATCCTGAGTCGGCACTAGTACTAATAAACCTACTTTCTTGACAGCCCTGGTGTCCTCGCTCCCTGATTGCCTGCTTTCATTAATTTCAATCATTATTCACCTGGTCTTCATGCTTCAGTACAAGGAAGGAAGGCACCTTCCTGGACTTACTGCACTATTAGTCTGGGTTACCCAGCTCTGATAAGGGTGGGGATGTTATTAATAGACACTAACAATAACACTAAAGTGTATTTAAAAAAACATATTATAAGTAAAATGACAAAATGAAGAAAAATGTCACTTACCATCCTATGTTCGTAAGGCCACCAGTGTTGCAACCTGGGCTATTTCTAGTTGAGTTCTCTGTCAGCTGACTGAGGAGGAGGTACCCTAAGGCTGCATCACTTAGTGTCTGGAACATCAGAGTAATTGCCAGTAAATGTCACTGATTACTTTGTTATTTCTAGGTTCTTTTATTAAAAGGGTCAGAGATACACATTGTGTGCGCAATATGAACTTTTATTTTTATGGTTCTTCGTAACTGTCATTGTATAACTTGCAGTGCTATGAGCAATGGTTGAAAATACCAGTTTCATCAACACACGCATACTGAGTATTATATTAAAAAATGTGCTAATAGATGAATCTGATACCTTAAACCTTAAAAATTACTTGCATTTCCTTGACCACTGAGATATATTCCGATGTTTTGTTAAACTGTTTATGTGGTTTTGAAGCCATGACCCCAATAAAGGCAGTGTATTTGTTCCTAAAATTTAGGCATTGCATTAGCTGTGTCTGAAAAACAGAGGTAAAAGAGGCCTAAACTGGAAGGGTACTTTTACTTTGTTGTGAATTCCAGGTGTTGACCCTGGAGGACAGAATGTATCACCTGGAGGGTGTTTAGAGGGAAATTGGAGACTTTGGCTTTTAGGAGGAAGGGCAAAAGAGAGCTAAAAAGGCAAAGAAGAGAGACTAGAGGACAGACTTTTGGGGAGAGGAGAGATGCGAATGAAGGGCTGGTAGCCTGAGTTATCAGGCTGGGCAGAAGCCCTCTGGAAGAGTGAGCTGGAGGTGGCAAGGAGCCATGGTGACCGGTAGAAGAGTGGCTGGTATGGAGAGAGTGGCACCGCAGCAAGGTGGTGTAGTGAGCTGGCACCTGGAGATGGCCAGGGATTTGGAAAGCTGATTTGTGTACCAGTAATTGTGTAGGCAGTTTGAAGAGCCTTGGAGAAGTGGAGCAGCGTGGAACACTGGAGAAGAAGCAAAGAGAAGATGCCGGAGAAAGACTGGACTTTGCAGAGTGCCTGCCTCAGGTTTGGAGGGGCAAAGGGGCACCATCTTGAACATGTTTCTTTGGGACCTTTGGGACTGAAAATGGTGACTGGGGTAAGATAGCTGGCCACTTGTGGCAGTAGGAACTTTTCATCTTCCCCGTTGAATTCCCTTGTTAATAAAATTCCTTGTTAAACTACATTTGAGTGGCAACTGCTACTCCCAGGTGAGAAAGAGCTGATAAGAAAGCTGGGCAGCAGACTGCATTTCAAAAGGTTTTTTCCTGTGACTTGATAGAGGCTTCTGCCCTTTTCGACCCTATTTCAGTTTGACATCTTAGCATTTTTAATCAGTTTATATACTTTTATCATAAAATTTTATTAACTCTTCATATATTGCTGCAAAATGTCTTGTGTTTGTGGTTTACAACCTCTTCATATAAATTTTTTATGGGATCAAATCTTTCAATTGCTTTGTGACTTTTCTCCTAGATCAACTTTAAAAAGTCACCTTCTTATAGATTTTGCTACTTAATTTATATTCTTTTCATTTTTTTCTTATCTAATTGCTACACTGAACTCTTTGTCTGAAACTAGTTTTGGTGTTTGGGGTCTTAATGGCTTTCATTTTAGAGTAGATTAACATAACATATGGAAAGACCATTCACCTCTCATTAACTCTTTTCACTTTCAAATTTCCCATAATTAAAAAAAAATCAGTTTTTCTTCTAGATAAATAAGCATTTTGTAAAGTTCCAAAAATTGTCTGGGTTTTAGTTTGGTATTCATTAATTTGGAAAAAAATTGATGTCATTAAATATTTAGTTTTTCCCTGTAAGATGATTTGTTGATTGAAATCTCTTATATCTCAATGCAGCTTTATCCTCTTTTCATATAAATCTCATAGATTTTATTGATTTTTAAAAACATGCTGCAATTGAGACTGGCACCCTTTTACCATTAAGACTTTCTGACTCTATTGCTAAGATATGAGAATACTATAAAATTCTGTTTTTGGATCTGCTTTTCATTAACTTGAATGGCTGTTCAATTGTCCTCTTTGCCTTTCAAGGTCTACAGTGACATTATTAATAAATACAATTTTGATTCATCTTTTCCAATGATTATAGTCTTTTGTTCTGTTTCTGGGCAGTGCTTGAAAAGCAATATTAAATAACTATGGGAGGAGGAAGATATGTTAAATCAGTCATGGAACAATATGATCCGTATGACCCCCTCACTGCATTGAAAAGTACACACACACATATATATATATGATTTTATATATATATGTCTGTATTTGCATGGAAAATTACTAGACTGACAGAGGTACAGAGAAGTGTTTATAGCACTTATATCTCAATGGCAGAAATTAGTTGATATTTTTTGTTTCTCTGTATTTCCTAGTCATTCAAAGATCATGTGCTATTTAGAGCATTTAAAAGGAATGGTATGGTCATATACATTTGAAGAGGTGCAAACCTGTACTCCTGAAACATAGTGTTGTCAACTGTTACCCTTAAAAAGTGGCAATTTTAATGCCTTTATTGTGTCATTTTTAGGTGGGTTACGTTGGCTATGGGTTGAAATAGCTATTTTTTTAATCCACTAACGATATTTTCTCTCTTACTTTTAAGAGTTTTTGTTCTTAAATTAGAACTGGATATTGAATTTGCCAATTTTTTTTTTTTTGGCATCTGTGAAGATGATCATACGGATTTTCTTTTTTTTTTGTATCTGAGGTATATTTTACATACAATAAAATGCACAGGTCTTAGGTGTTCAGTTTACTGTGTTTCAACAAACAGAAACACACCTGTAACCACCATGCCAAAGAAGAAATGGAACATTTCAACCACCAGAAAGTTCTAGAGGAAATTCTGTGGAGGAGCTTTTGATTTGTGTGGTTCAGCCTCCACACAGCCTGGATTTCTCCACCCCTGGCCTCAGTTTAATACCTTGAGGCCTGGAGTCTCTCCCTTCTC
The DNA here is from genome assembly GCA_004024945.1 of Uropsilus gracilis. Taxonomy (NCBI): domain Eukaryota; kingdom Metazoa; phylum Chordata; class Mammalia; order Eulipotyphla; family Talpidae; genus Uropsilus; species Uropsilus gracilis. The sequence continues at coordinate 218,428 of PVHY01000511.1, read as the reverse complement.
TAGTCGTTCATCAGCCACTCTGGAGTAATAAGGGAGCCAGATTTTCCACAGGGCAAGGACATGGTGCAGGGCAATAAAGCTGGTTTGCCCCAAAGAGAGCAACATCCGTGGCTTGAAGCTTTCGGTGGTCTAGCCTGAGAATGTATCTATGGCAGACCCATCTCTTGGCACCTCTCCTGTGTTAAGATGGGGAGGAACACCAGGAGCAGGTGTGTGGATGCAGCATCCTGGATGCTGCCCTAATTGCAGGATTTCCTCTGCAGACTCTGTTTTGTGTGCTTACTCCTTGATAGGCAGATGCCACCTTCTGGAGCATTCTTTCATGAAGCAACCCTTCCCTTTGGGTAGCTGGCTTGAACTAGTTTATTCTCCCGTAGGGGACTTGCTACCCTCAGGATAATCAAGTTTAATACCCTTATGACCCTAACTCAAGGTCACTGTCTAATGCCCACAATAGTCTGGTTGCATTTATTTATGCAGATTCCCAGTTTCTGCTGCCACAGTTCATGCAATGGTACTTTCTATTCAGCATATGAAACTGGGAAAAGCAAACACATGATTCTACTCATTTCTACCAGCTTCAACACATATTGATGTATTGGATGTGGTTTAAAAGCCATGATGTGCAGGTCATCAGTTCAATGGTAGCATTGTGCTTTTGGTCCTTTATCTTGCAAGAAGTCTGCAGGGAGGTGATGTGGGTTTTCCTGAATAAAAAGATCATGGGCCAAATTTCTTGTGTGCAATGTGACCTAGACTCTGCTGTATATTTCGTATCAGGTGAAGTTCATGTGAGTAGGAGAGCATAATCATGCCTAGTTTGTCTCCTTTTATGGGTCTTCTTGAAATGAGCTCATGAGCACACAGGGCTCAGGCTGTTTTGGTGTGCGTGTGTGCGTGTATGTGTGTGTGTTTGGATACACGCAGGCGTAAGTCTCTGAGGCCACCATGGCTCTTTGCGTGGGCAATGCCCAGGCCAGGGTGGGGAAGAGGGGTAGAAAGTAGGTCATTGAGGCATGCAAGGAGTGCATCCCAGACTCCAGCTGGAGACCAAAGTGAACCAGCCGACAGCACGGGCAGCGGGCTTCCTCCTGGGGCTCTCTCTGGAAACATCAGAAGGGACACGCAAGCCATCCTGGACGCCTACACTGCTCAGATCCATTTAGACTTCTATTTCGAGGTGATGGTCACAACTTGGATTTTTCCCTTTTTTTTAAAGCTCAAGCTATTTTAACTCTGCATCCGCATGCAGGCAGCCGGGCTCCAGCTGATCTGGGGATGCAGTCTGCAGCAGGCATGCCGAAGACCAAGACTCCCAGGGGGACCCAGGAGTCTGGGGTGCACGCCTCCTCTGGGAGGGGGGAAGGTGCCCCCAACTTTGTGGGAAGACTTTGGGGCCTAAAGCCAGAGAGGAGCTCCTCCCTCCAAACGTTGTGTGGTTTGTCCCCAAGCTGTTTGACCTACAATCTGAGGAGACAACTGCCTTTTCGTGTTTTATACATTTTATTCATACATTTCTCCAACTTTGAAATGACAAAAGCCCAATTCTATGGTTTCCCATTACACAGCATCCTACAGGTATGTATATTCTACAAAGAATACTATGGAGTTTCTCCTCCTCCCCTGTCACACGAGAGAGAACTGATCAGGGTTCCATCGACTTGTACTATCCTGGCAGTGCGCCAGCGTTCTGGTTGCTCTGGCGACAGGGCAAAGGGATCAGGGCGGGAGGGCGTGTGCTAAGGCATGTAAATAGATACACACAGAGAGAAAGAAAAGCGGGACATTTACAAAGAATCCGAACCTTTCCGATCCCTTCACCTCCTGGGTATTGAAGGACGACACCTCCTGCACAAATGCTTGTGCATGCTAAGGCTTTGCTGTACCCTGCAAATACTTACAACTGGATACGGTGAGATTTACAACAACTGTTAACATCGCTCTCTTTTTATCACTGAGACAATACTTCAAAACCTTTTATAAAAAGGCAATTTATACATACAGAAAAAAGAACACATTGGCAAAACTTTATGCAAAACAACCCCAGAACTGAGTTTGAGTGGCGATGCGCCTGCATGGCAATTAAACGAGATGCTGTGGTCTCAGCCCGCAAAGCTGGTGTGACCCTCGCATCACTCACCCTGCTCGCGGCCCCTGCAGCTTCCCACCTGTCTGCATGGGCAACCTTCCAGGATACATCTGACTGACTGGAAATCAGTTCCCTCAACTGTTCTCACCAAATAAAAAGAACCGGTGGGGCCACTCCTTCTAAGAGATTGCCCTTCCTCTTGTCCCAAAGGGTGACCCCCCACCCAGGCCTCTAATGGGTGAGAACACTGGCACGTTTCTTTGGTCACATGCCACAGAGAATGGAGCGGACCCAAGTGGCAGTGAAATTCCAGGTTTCTGAGTGTACATCAATATGGAGTTGTGCTCGGGGCCAGAAAGGGTCTCCTGTGTGGTGACAAATATCTCTTTCCATTTTCTTTTGCTCCGTCCATTTGCACAGGTTCAAGAGAGTTGATGGAGGGTCAGGGGAGAGGTGGGGAGAACTGTGGATTTTCTACCCCTCCCACCCACCAACAGCTAAGACATGATCCTATCCTAGAGATGGTATGGCCTTCCTCCTCCTCCTCTTCTTGGTGGGCTGGTTTGCCCACCTTTTGCAGCCCAAGAGTGACAGAGAAAAGACCAGCTAAAAGGGATGTGGACTTCTTTTCTGCCACTTCCTGGAGGCATCTAGCAAAGCATCACTTGTTATGTGAAAGACTTCCAATAGCTCCACATTTAAGGCAAACTGATTAAGTCCGTGGGCAAAGCCAGTCAAGCATTACAGCCTTATGGGCATAGTCCTGTAACTGCTAACACCAAATGGAGAGGAAGCCTGACTTCTAAGGGGGGGAAAAGAGAAAAAGTTCTACCAGAGGAAATGAGTCATGATTAAAGCATGTAGCCCTTCTGTAAGCTGCACTGAGAAGCAAAATATCTTTCTAAGAGAATTCATTAGCACTGTAGAACGAGAGCAAAGTGCTCAGGCCCTTTAACATGCTGTAATCAGCCTCAGTTTCATAAGCCCTTGTAAGGAGGATGGAATTAGGAGGCTGCATTCAATTCTGGAAAAAACAAGCAACTCCCCCTCCCTGGAACACAATTTGATGATAGGAAATGAGGAGGAGGACAAGGAGGAGGGCGAGGAGGAGGAATGAGGACTGTAAGGGGTTTGGGGAATATCATTTGCAAGGGGCCTTCTCTTTCTCATGCTACGGTGCAGGAAGCATGATGATCAAGAATTCGTTAACCAAGACATTTTCTTGCTAGCTCGAGCAGCATGTTCTCTTTGCCCCAAGAGACTAATCTGAAATGAAGAAAAGGACATCACATCATTGGGGACAAGAGTTTGTACTGAGCTGCCTGGCCTTAAGGGGCAGTGTCCATCACGGGCATTTCCACCAGCCAGTGTCTCCTGGGGAGGCTCAAGTGACGACCCTGCATCAAGGAATGAATTCAAAGTCTTAATGAGCAGATAACTACAAGTGACTTAAAAACAAACAAAAACCCTCCTCCGCAGTGATGAGATCAAAGGCTAAGACCACTGTAGTCCAGACCCAACTGGTGGCCCTGCAGTGTGAGATGGAACCGGATGTGGGAAAAGGAACGCTTGCGCCTCCTTCACGCAGTGAAGGCTTTGCGACATCTTTAGCTATTCTGCCACCAATAGGATGTGCTCGAAAGATGCCTTCTGGATGCAGAGCAAGAAGTAGGTCACTTGTTTTCTTTTCCTCTCTGAGCAAATGTTTTAAACCATTTCACCTGACAGGAGATACTTTTAATTGTATCTTAAAAGGCTATGCTATTATTTTCTGGGAAACTTCCAGATGAATTAAACTGAGTGATTTCCCCTTTTAGTTTTAAAAACAAATATACTGTACATGTAATTACTGCCTTTTAGAAAATCAGGACATTTCTTCTTTTTAACAAATAATTCAACATATTATAAACCCCCCCTTTTTTTGCTGAGGGGAGTCGGGGTAGGAAAGTGAAGAACCCTCAGAATATAGCTCTTCAGTTGACCAGTGATAAGATTTAATAATCTAATCATTTGCTCTGGTCTTTAAAAGGGAAAATGGTTTTGCTGATGGAGTGGAAGCAGTAAAGAAGCTTTTAGCAATTTTCCCTGATTGCTTAGTGGACAATTGTAATACAACAGCAGCAGCAACGTAGCGAAATTACTCTGAATTCAGAAATATAAGTGTTTTCTGCTAGGTCATAAAGATACTACTTCTGAGAGGATATGAATTAGCAGAACGGAACTGATGACCTCTTGGAGAAGTCACACAGAATGAGTTCTGGGAGGTGGAACTTGGCTAGCCACACAGTGACAAGAGCAGTGTCTGGTGTCCTTCTCCCAGGACACACAAAGCAATTGAGAGACTGAGCACTACAGGGCCGCTCGATTCTGGGGCCATGGGCATTTAAACTGGCAATGCTTTCCCCTCCGCTTGATCCACCTTTGTTAACATGGCGGATGGATTAAGACAAGGATTGTCAACCTCTCAGAAGACTTGGTCTCCAAGGGCAAGTAGGGTCAGGAGGGTTTCTACCAGAGGGAGGGAGTTTCAGTTCCCGTGTGTTAGCTGTCATCTTTGTGCTTCACTGGTAAAGAGGTAGCGTGGGCCATTTCACATTGAGAAGAGCCCGGATTGTGGTCAGTGCCATCACCAAATGATTGTCTGGTCTTGGTATAGGTTAGGTTTAAGTCACCTCTAATATGGCCCTAAACAACTCTCTGGGCTGCTCTCTCCATCTGGGTATCTCCAGTTGGTGACTCGGTCACCCTGCTGTGGAGCCCCAGCAGGGATGGTTTGTGCAACTCAGCAAGTTGCACTCATCTGGTCGCCAACAAAGGACATCAGAGAAAAAAATCAGCATCTTTTAATAAGAGCAGGTAGGAGGGGAGAGTGAAAATGTGAAAGGAATATACAAATGCCTTCTCTGTTTGGCCCTTCAAGAGGAGCTGTTCAGCTCAGAATGCACCCCGCACAGCCTGGCAAGGCACCAAGCAATGAGGCCATCTCACTGACAAGAAGCAAACATGATCACAGGGTAAGAGACACTCACACGCTGACACTCTGATGAGAAACTTTCCACTGACCTCTGGCAAAGAGTTGGAAAACCCTTACCCCAAATTCTCCTATACTGGAAGAAAGTGACCTCATGGGAGGGTGATGAGATGGTTCATGTCTCTAAAGCAACGAGGAAAGATGATTCTCCTGTGCCAAGGGATATAGCAAGAGGAAGGAGAAACCACAGGTGGCCTCCAGCACCTTGGGGGCGCTCGGCGCACTGACCTCTGGGAGCCAGATGTGGTCCAGGCTCTGCTCTGGCAGAGGAATTTGTTGTCCTGTCAACTGATAGTCACTCTTGGGTCTTCGAGGGTTCAATGAGCATCTAATGGATTATAAAATCTAAAAGATTATTGTTTTGTAAACCTGAACAAATCTATAATGAAATGAAGGACCCAAAGGCATTTAATTATTGAACACATAAAAGGAAGTATATTTTAAAAAAAATTGGTCAAACTGTCCTGTTATTATTTTAAAGGAATTTACAGGGCTGTTATAGATTATCCTTTTGGAATAATTCAGTTTATAGCAAATGCCTAAACTGGTTTCTTCATTGCACAGTATATTCTCTTAAAATGGGTGCTTTAAAACAATTACATACATATTAAAAATCCTCATTTCTTTGCTTAATTAAAACGTTAATACTCTCAGACAACACAGATCTGAAATGGTGAAACCAGCAATTCCCCCTCCCACCTTACAACAAATTAAATTGAGACAAAATTACAAACACATCTCACTACATGATTATTATTAATAAAAATCAGTTTTTTTTTATAAAGTTGCCCGAAATGCAAGGGATGTGCATAGGTTTACAACTTAGTCATATAGCATTTTATTCTTATTCCCCTGGGTGTGCCCCGTGAACGGAATGTACTTTGCTGTAGATCACAGATTGTTTTGTCCAACACAGACACACCGACAGCATAAACGCTCGCGACTGTCCACATGCATTAAGAGTCAAGACCCAACTTCAAATCTCTAAAAGGTTTACAGGGTGCTTCAAAGAGACAGTATCACATTATCTGGATGTTACATAAAGGACTTAAAAAAAAATAACTATTCTAAAAAAAAAGAGAGAAAAAAGGCCTTTAAAAATTTATGACTGTTTTGTAATCACTAGACTGATTATTTCAAATAAATAAAGGAAGGAAAGATATTCCAATCCATAAAATCAGACTCTAAAAAGAATGTAGTGTTCCACCCCCAGTCAAGGTAACAGAATCATTGTTTATTATTATTAAAATAGATTATAGAAAGCAGCATCTATTTTGTGCAGTTTTTAGGGGCCTTGGAAATAAAAAGCTATGATTTCCAAAAATATAACATTCCAAAGGATTGAATAATACATACATTTAAAGATACATTTTATTAAAGTTTAGGAGAACTGATTAAAAAAGATACTGTCTCTTTAAATTAGTGTGTAATTGTTTTTCTCCTCCTATCTATTCGGACATGACAATAATTATAAATGTAGGTCACACTACAACTAGGTAGTCTCTAGGGACCATGACCTGCTGACACAAGGCCGGTAACAAAGAGGCTTTTCCATGTATGAGGTGGCTCCCAGTTATGCATCGGATATCTGGGAAGAGGCCTAATAGACCCAAGAGACCGGGACCCACTGTGGGGCTGTGCACACGAGCTCAACGGCTTCCTCCAGATGTCTGATTGTCTCATCAATTTCATTGTTGATAATTGTGAGATCGAAGTAGTGTGCATATGTTCTCTGTAAGATATCAGACTCCTTCTGCAGACGCTGAAGAGATTCATCCTACATGGTGATGGGGGTGGGGAGGGAGGAAAGGGTAGGCATGGAGGAAGGAAAAGCAAATAGAAAAGAGGAGTCAGCTGGATTCTTTCTCTTTTCACATTTCATTTCATTACAGGGTCAGAGTCAAGACCAAACCTTGAGATGCCGCATCAGTCATGAGGCCAAGTCGGCTTCATGACAGAGGTGACGCCTGTCTCCAGGATGGCAGAGTCACAGAACTACTGTTTGCAACTGCCACAGCTCAACATGCAACAGGGGGCCCCACGCCAAACCACACAGGCCAGAAAAAACAAACACTTCTCAGCAAACACATAGCCCCATCCAGGCCAGGTTGTGCCTTTCCCAGGGTCAGCTGGGGACCGACAAGCAGAGCCCGAACCAATCCCTGAGCCCAGTAGTCTGATCTCGTTCCTCTAGTCCTGGTCTGAGTCACACCTCCCACATGGCAGGAGGGCTTTGCTGGTGAAGCACGAGCCCTCCATCCCCTTCCCTGGCTCTTGGGCATTTACTTGTACAAGGTTCGAGGGTCTGTCGCATTGGCACCAAGAAATCCCTGCCACTGGACAACAGATTAAGTTGTATTATTCCCTTTTCTACTTAGAGGTTCAATGTGTTCCAGGAATTAAATTACAAATAAAGGCCTTCAGTCAATAGCAGTGGATGCCAGAGGCAAAAGCTTTTTGGGTGTTACAAATAATGGATGAAATAAGGCCATATTCCAGATACAGTGGTAACTGGCATCTGATGAATTCCTTCAAATTGGTCTGCATTGGAAATGGCCAGACAAGTGGCACTACTCATAAGGACTCGTGGCTCTCTCTTTTATGGGAAAACAGCCTGAAGGAAAAAGAGCTACTGAACTCTAGGGAGGTCTGTTGCAGTAAAGGTCTCCCCTCAACTCCCACTGCTTGCTGGAGATGCTGAGAACTCGTGCCAGGGTGAGCCCACGGAAGGAGGGGATGCAGGACCCTCCGTCTGTCATAACTTGAGCTGTAGGGCGGCAGTTCTTTCAAGATGGGAGTCTCTTCAGGGTCACCAAAGCCTGCATCCTCAAATCCTATTATGCTGAACTCCCAGTGGGCAGGTTCAAATTTATAACTAGGCAACACTGAGTGAAAATAACCCCCTAACATAAGACATGAGCTATGTGTTGAGTCTTAAATCTATATAGGTACAATTAAATATAGATACAATAAGCCTATGTAGATACAATTAAATATAAATACAATTAAATATTTGATTAGCATCTCTTCAACTACAGCAGCAAACTTGTGTGCCTTGTCACTTGGCTCAGTACTTGGCAGACTGATACTGGTCACTGTAGGATTTGATGAGTATTAAAGCTATAACTGAGACAGCATTTCCACTAGAAAATGGGGGCCTGATGACAGAGACAGCTCTCCAGGCAAAACAAAAATGGATGCAGACCCTTCAGGGACTTGGGAGCTATGGTGCCCTGTGCTAGTTTAGGACCCTTAGTCTTCCCCAAGGCCCATCTGCTATTTCTAAGAGCCCCTTCTCTATGAGCCTCGGCCTTGAGTCTCCTCTGAAAGGGAATCCGAAGTGAAGCAGTGACTTAACTGCTTATAACATGGCACTGCAGTGGGGATGGACAGACACCAGTCATTGGGGACACTCAGAAATGACAGCGTCCTACCTGTTTTGTCATCTTCTACAGAAAGTTCCAAGCAGGACATAGCGGGCCTTGAATGTGAGGTGTGAACTAGTACCATGCTGATAAGACCTCAGTTAACAATCACCTTCTAAGGTCACATCAACACACTGCCTGCTCACGCTTAAAAAGCATTTTCACTTTGGCTTTGCTTTACCATAAATACAACGTGAAAACCCCATTTTAGGAACCATGCATTTACCCAAACACAGGAGTGCTTCCTGCCAGTATGAGACGGAAACAGTTCCTACCATGTCACTCTCTGGGCTAGGGGAGATATTAGAATATATGATCCCGGGCTTTAAAAACCATTAGTAGAATTGATGATTTGCTCAGAAAACTGGGCTGATGAAAAACATTCAAGAAAATTGAAGGCTAAAAGTATCCAAGTTTTAATGTTCTCTTTACAGAAAAATAAAACTCCCTTACGGCTCTTCCAAGATGAGCCTATATTTGTCACTGTCTTCCTCCACAACAGCTTGTCTGCATGCTTGACTTACACGTGAGCAGGCTTGAACTCAGTGAAAACAAAATGCCTTTATTCTAACAGCAGAAGCAAGGATTTGTGGGAAGAAAATGTCTACATTCTAAATCTATAAAGACACAAGGCTGTACTTCATCACCTCCTAACTGGTACTTACAGGCAGTTTTCTGCACCATTTTGGCAGCTATGGAAAATTAGTAAAAGGGTAGGAAAACAGGCAAAAAACAAAAACAAAGCAAAATGATAATTCAAGAAAAATACATGGCAACCAAAGGAACAGAGGTAAGTACAACATGGAGCTTTAAACATATTTATGTATATTTAATACATAAAATGGATGGAAAAGCAGAATTTACAAAGGAAAATATTTTTTTGCAAATGAAATGACAAAAAACTCATGAAGGGAAATGAGAGTGACATAGAAATCTAAATATTTAATCTTCTGAAAAGGTACAGAGAGTGAGAATTCCCAAGCCTTGACTTGACTGTCATTAGCTTGGGCTTCTAGACCAGTATTTACTGAGCAGAGCCGAGAGCCCTCTGGTGGTTTCTAGACCCCACAGCAGTACTGGGCCTCAGGATGACTTCACTAAGGCCGCAGGGTAGATAAGCGCTAATCACCAACCTTAATGCTCTCATCTGGCCAGCAATAGGAGGCCTTTGAAGTCAGCCTGGTACAAGCTGCTGTAGCAGGCTCTAGCAGGCACCATCTCTCTGGCAGTTGCTGACTTGAATTGTCCTGCGGGGGGACAGAGCTTCTTTCTAAGCTTGGAAGTCTCCAAGGGCCCAGACAGACATTGAATAGGGGTTCCATTTCACAGGCTGCCTAGGGAAACCTGCGTAGCCTGGCCCAGGTCACGCATTTCTTATAGCTCTCTTCTGAGTGGAGCAAACCTTGACTCAAGAGCTGGGCCTAAGGGCTGCCATGTCTCAGCCCTGTCTGGAGAGGAGTGGGAGGCAGCCTGGAGGGCGGGAAGTACCTGGTGAGCTTCATCTCCAGTGATGGGGGCAGTTACTTTATTTTTTAAAATTTTTATTCTTTTTGAGACTAGGTCTCACTATTTTGCCCAGGAAACCGTAGGCTCACATTGCCTGGGGTACCACGGACTCAAGCAATCCTAGCCTCAGCTTCCCAGGTAGCTGGGATTATAGGCGCACGCTACCACGCCCAACTAGTTTTTGAGACTAGGTCTTGCGGGTCTCAAACCTGCAGACTCAAGCAATTCCTACTCCTGGTCTCTCTCCTTCCTAGTCCCAGCCTTGTTCCATAGGCTGCGATTAAAGGCACGCAACACTGTGCCCAGCCAGGGGGCATTTACTTTAGAAGCAGATTTATTGATTGAATATTCCCAGTATGGCTGGGAACTGGGGTTTGAATTTGCCTAGTTATTTTGATTACAGAAGAACAACACCTCTCTACGTGGCTTAATTCCTAATACTGAAGCTCTGGGCATCTTAACGGGCAGTGTTAAGAACAAAACAGAACTTCATTTTGTTGTGTTAGTGAGATGGAGCTTTCCTCTTAAAAGTACAAGACACACGGATGCTTACAATGGGTTGTGCTTACTTGGGGAAAAATGGAAACTCTTACCTCATTTAAACCTGGAGTAATAGTTGGTGCAGCAATGAAAACAACAAAGGGAGCAAACTCTGCAGTTCTCAGGACCTTCAGTGCCTATGTAGAAAAAGAAAAAAAAGAAAAAGAGAAAGACTTAAAAGAAGAGATACTGAACACAACTTTCAAATGAGTGTTCAAAAATGACACAGCTGAGAAAGCCCTTGGTTCAAATTTTTGGCAAAGCATTATTAAGCTTGCCAACTTTTAAAGTAATATTTCTTTTCTTCTAAAGGACAGACAATAGCCATCAGCAAATAAAAGTTGACAAACTGGACATTTTTCTTGTCAATCTTATAAACCAATCTGATTTCTTTTTCTTCAGAAAAGTTAACACTGATTGTGTCAGTTAATGTTCATTTAAACCTGGTTATTAATTATAACCCGAATGTTAATTCACAGGAAATGCATTTGGGGCTGATTTGGACCAGCAGGCTGGGGTGCCACTGATCTAGAGCCCTTTGCACCACATTTTAAATTTCAAATTACTGACAAGGAGAGCAAATCCTGGCCATGGTAATTGCAAAGGCTGCATTCACATGTCCCTAGACCTATTGATGAAAGGCCTCTGTGGGACTCACAGGGAAGAGAGCTCTTGCCCAGCATTGAAGTGAGGAACTAGCAAAGGAGCTATGTGGCTGTGGGCAAAATGTGACATTTAAGGGAACTGAGGCTACTTTCAGTTCCTTTTCCAGGCATCAAAAATCTCTAACTGGGTAAGCCACTCATTTGCATAGATGGGAAAGCTGACGTTTGATGCTGCAAGAGTTGATGCTGGTTAAGGCATAACTGCTTCATCTCCTTCCTTATGGGGACCATGCCACTCCTGGGGGTTCCAAATTCTCCTCCATGGAATGAAACCCAAACACACATATAATTCACAAGTGACTAATTCACTGGAACTAATTCATACATATGTGAATAGAGGGATAAATATCTTGCTGTCCTATATACAGGAATTAAACATGCCTACTCATGATGCATGTGTTTTACTTTCTAAATGATCTTTCACTATGTTTGCTTAGCTCAGTTCCTGTTTCTCCCTCTATTGTCTGGTTTACTATGGCAGCAATTAGACTGGATACTCTTTCTCTAGTTTTGCTGTTTCTGTGCATACTAAAGTGATCTTTCAAAAGTGCAAATCCCAATGTGTCACCTGCCTGCTCCAAACCTTTCAACAGTTTCCTCTTGGCCTTAGCATAAATGTCATATCCTGACTCAAGAGTTGACCTGTGCTTACTTGTCAGACTCTATGTCTGCCCCTTCCCTACCAGGGACTATGCTCATTTCTAGAAAGGGTCAGGGTCTTTCTGGTTTCCTGGCCTTTCCTTACCATGCCCTCTTCTCATCCCCATCACTACTGCTGTCTCCCCCTCTTAAAGTGAGGTACCCTTACACTTTAACACTCTTTCTTAGAATTTTCAGGTTGCATGATCCTTCAGCACTCAGTGCTGGCATTCTTTTCTTGGAATGTCCTTTGTGACCTCTGAGCTGAGGTACCCCTCCCATGCACACTCGCAGCACTCACTGGAAACAGCTGCCTGGATCCTGGAGAGTAGGCTTCTTAAGGGCAAGGGCTGCGCTGTGTTGTACATTTGTCTCCCTCATGTCCAATATGGCACCTGGCATAAACTGTCTTTTTGATAAAATGAAAAAAGCAAAAGCTATACATACAGTTTGCACATAACCTATCTAAGGCAGGTTGGACTAGAGGTGACTTCTTGGTTGAGGAGAATCTCTTGGTCCCTGACTATACAGGGACATTAAGAGGCAGGCTGGATAAAGGTTTTGACTTTCTTGTTTTGTGCAAGGTTCACTTTCACTAGGATTGTGTTTCTGAATTTGAGTTATACAGTATTTCCTTCTGGGTGAAGGAAGCCTAGTTCAGTTTTACTGTCCATCAAAGTGCTTAATCAAGCCATAGGCTCAGGTTCCCCTTGTGACAAAGCTCTTCAAGCCCGTACATGTTCGTTTTTGAGAGTAGTACCCGGCACTTTCTTTGTCAGTCCTCTTATGACTGAAGACATAGACATCATGAAAAAAATCCATCTATAGAGCAATTGAGCTTAACAGGGATGTTCACTTAGAAATGTCCTTTTTGTCAATATTATCTTGGGCCATTTTTCTGTCCTTCCTGTGTTCTTAAATCAAGTGACAACAGGGTCCGTAGAAACATAAGGTTACTTCATCTCCCCAATATCCACCCACAGCTAGCTTCTGAGCAACTGAAGTGGGGAAATATCCTAATGCACAGTTCCTACCCCTGCTTCCACCCCTGAAGCTACTCCGAGTGCCAGATGGAAGTCCCCATAGTGCCAAATGGAACCCACAGATGAAGGCAAGAATGACACCTCAGGCATGAAATGGTCTTTTCTCTGCTCAGTAACCCCAGCCGAATGGCCATCCAATTCTTTGAACAGTTTAAGTTCTAAACTGCTGTATCATTTTACAACACCAGAAAACCCACAACTTAGAAAACATTAGCTCTCTGCAGGTCCCTCTTTCCTGCACTGCGCACACGTCCTTGGCTTTAACCACAAAGACCAATGAAGACTGCTCATCACACTTCCTGAGGTCTCTAACATGTCTAAGAATCAGGTCATATTCCTTTAAGAATTGATTCCAAGGAAAGAATTGGCATACTATCCTAGGTAAGAACTATGTGATCCATGACATTTCCCCTTTAGTTCTGGTGCCATCAAGTTCAGAGTCAAATTTAATGTTGATTACAGTCACCAGAGTAATTTCTGTGGTTAGTGTATTTACTGTATTTTCAAAAGTCAGAAGATGTCTCAAGTTCTGATGAAGATTTTTTGTCTAGTGGCTCTCAGACCTTCAGCAGAGTCATTACCCATTTTCTCAGTTGCTTATGAAGGTCTGTTTACAAACTCTGTTCTGCTTATGGGACTCATGTGGGTACCAGTTTTGCATGCAGTCTTAGCTTGCCTGAGGCTCAGAGTCCCTTGGGAAATGGAATAGCTTCACGAGGCTTCCCCTACTTTTAAGCCATTAGTAGGCAACTTTAAGATGACCTCTAAATCCTCTGCCCTTTTGAATTAAGATGACACAAATCTGTTAAGATTTATAGGAATACATCTCTTTCTGAATCCCAGAGGGGAGAGTCTAGAAAGATCCTTGAAAATATATTGGACTCCAACAGCCAAAGTAACATTAATTTAACATTTAAAACTAAATTTCTAGTTATCTTTGTTTAGCTAAATTGATTTTATGGCTTATCTATGAGCTCAGTTACTGTCCTCAGGAGTGAAAGATCATCTGACCAACTATATCTGAGATACAGATATCTTTATGAGTTATCTTTTTTTTTTAAACTAAAAAGGTGTATAAGGGAAAGCAGCTTAATCATTTTGTACAAAAACCTGAAGGTTAGAATAAGAGTACAGTAACTGCAGAAGCAATTATAAGAGATTCAACGGATTTCCCAAAACAGCCCCTGGTTCAGAAGCTTTCTTGTTTCCAGTACAATTCCAGGTAAAACTGCTGCCGCTTCGGGATGATTGTTCCCTGTGTGGGCAACAGCAAAACCACAGAGACTCTGCTACGGCTAACTTTGTAATGCAACAAATGTATAAATCAGAATAAAATCAATAAAATAAAATCTAAAACTGTCACAGTAAATTCTGATTATACACCAAGCTACTACAGGCAGCTATTCCACTACAGCTTTAGGGCCATAGATTATTTTCTAGGGCATGGCCTTAGTTCCATGAGAAAATTTTTACAAGCTTTTTTTTTTTTTTTTTTAGATTTAGATTTGGGTGCCTTATAGAGTTTTTTAAATGTGAAAACAAAAAACAAAAAGACAAAGATTTAAACTGTTGTGCTACATTCAAGGTGACCAGCTTGAGGATTCCTAGGGTTAACGCTTCAAGGATGATGACAAGGTAAAATTCTTTATTGTAAAAAAAATAAAAACAAAAAAAACCTCAAACCCAAAATCTTTTAAATTCAAACCTCACTTTCAATTGGCTGTAAAACCTTGGTCAAGTCACAGCTACGTTAAGCCTTGTTTTTTTTTCATCTATAAACGTGGACACTGATATCTCTTATTTTAGGGTTACAAGGAGTAGATAAGGAACACTAATGCCTGGCAAAATCAGAACACAGTCTATTATTATTATTTTAAAAGAAGTCAGGTTATTAATTTTCTTCTAGTTTAATGTTTTTACCCTGGTCCTTGAGGTTTTATGTTGGATCACAATTATTATTAGACAGGTGGTTTTTTTTTTTTATTAGACAGGTGTTTAATTTGATCTGTCTAAAAATAAATTAAGATGGGAGAAAGTATTAAATTTGAACTGAATGAGCTGAACACCAGTGCTTAAGTGGTCTTTCTACAGCCACGCATAGTAGAAGTGATGTCAGCAGTGGTAGAAATGAGAAGGTTTTAAAAAGTACTTCAACCATTACGGGCAGTTTTTGATATATTTGGAAGATGGAATTCATCCTCACCAGTTTGCCTTCATATTTGTATGCATAGCTCCTGGCAGAACGCTTGGCCTCTATTGAGTGCTTCCTACATAACCAGACTGTCTGTGAGCTACAGTGGAGTACCTAGCAAGTTGGGATGGAAAATGGGTGTGGGGAATATAAAGAGACAGCCTCCCTGGGGCAATGAGGGTCTGCCTGACACCAAGTCAGTCATCGCCACAGGTACCCTGAAACAGAATGTGGGCCTCGCCTAGCCTGGGGAGACAGTGGGCTGAAGGCAGGGAAGTCCAGGGGCGAAGCTCAGTTGGTAGGGACCCTGTAGGGACACCTGCAGCTGTACCGTTGGACACACAGTCAGTGTGAGAGCAGAAGTAGATGTGGGCACCCGGGGAAGAAAGCCTGGGACCAGAGTGGTCAACCAGATCAATAAGAGGAGCAGGACCTGAGTGGCCCCGACTCCAGGGTGAAGGGTCCGAAGCGGCTCAAGCAGAGAACAGGATGTCTGTGGCCTGCCCTCAAGGAGAGATGGCTTCGAGAGGTCAGAGTTCTGACAAGTGGGCACAGGAAGCAGGAGAGAAGAATGCAGTGAGCTCATCCAACAGTCAGGGGAGCAGGGGAGGTGCCCAGCTTGGGGCCGGGGGTGCTCTGGTGCCCAGTGCCACATGTAAAAGTAACTGCTGTGGATGTCCTGATAAGGCTGGGAGAAGTACCTCCCACTCAGCAGTGCAGAGCAATGCATGACTGGGCAAGGGCAAGGGCACAGGGAGAGCTGGACGCTAGGGAAGGAGAGGCGGCAGCAGCAGCAATGGTGGCGGTGGGTGGCAGTGGCAGCGGTGGCAGCAGCAGGGAAGGCAGAAAGCCCTGGAAAGTGAACTTAAGTAATGCAGAAGGGGTCTGAGGAGCCCTGCAGCCAGCATACTGCTAGAGACATTACTACCAGCAGAAAACGACGTTCAGGTGAAGACCAGTGTGGAACCCAAGGAGAGGATGTCGAAGACCAGGACCAGGATTGAGACTTTGCCTCTAGCCACCCCTGGCCAGAAGATTTTTCCAATCCCTAGTAAGGAGGGATTAGCAGTTAAACAAAAATCAATCTGTGTTACACATCATATATTTAGTTCTATACAGGTCCAAGTTAATTGTTAAGTATAAACTGTAGAGCGTTCACCCTACTGCCGCTCTCCTCCCCAGCCTCTTCACCAGGTTCTTTTGTGGTTTCCAAAGCCCCAAGTTTGAGAACCCCATCAGATGCTATGAAACAGAACCGGTGAACCCCTCAGCCATGATATTAGCATCTTACAGCCCAGTATCCGAGCTGTCACACTCCAGGACAGAGAGCTCCTGAAAATGCAGGTTCTGTTCTCACTTGGGGGATGGCTAAGGGAACAGGTCTCACATGGTCACCCTTGAATAGTGAGTTTCCCTACCTGGGCTAGCTAGCTAAGCCTCCTGATAAAGCACAGCCTGCTTGAGAGGGGCTGATCTACCACCACAGATGATACGTTGATTCTACTAGAAGTGAGAGGGCTTTGTGGGGCTGATCATTCTGGGGAAAGGCAGGCCTGCAGTTACAAAGGCATCCATGTCTCCCCTGTAACCTGCCCAATGTCTACGACCCCCAAATCCTTCCTACTTCTGCTTATTTTGTCCTCAGAGATGAACAAAGTGCTTGTCAGCATTTTTTGATGTAAAGCCTTTGGTTTGCACCTTTCTAAGTGTAATACATTCTTACTGCTTCTAGCACAGGACTGATTTACAAAGCACCTCATCATCTCTGCCTCTGGCGCTCTGAGACCTCTCCAAGTTCTACATATCCTCTCCTCCTAGGATTAGGCACTGCCCTTGGTAAAGAGGACACTGCTCAGAGGCTCAGTTTGCCTCTCATAAACCTAGTGCTATTTTAGACCCAGGCCCAGGCCCAGAGTTTCTCACTGGTGATTAACAGAAATTGCTGGCAGAGGCTCTGATGGTTCAGCGTGAGCTGTACTGAGAGAGGAAAGGTGGCTGTTAGGAGAACAAACTGCTAGTTTCATCCTGAGGTCAGATTATTGGAGGATTTACAGCAGGTACAGACCCAATCAGGAGCTTTACTGAACCCCTGAATATAATAAATCTCATAAGAGAATAATCTCTGCTTAATTAAAGTGTGTGTACTGAGTCTAATCTTAAGTCAATCTGCATTCTAGATTGTTCACCCAGGATGCCTTCAATACTGACACTTTGTTGTCATTTATTAAATTATTACGAGACCCAGGCCATTCTGATGGTACTTTTGCATTCAGAATCTGAGCTTAACATGCAGGCAGGATGACTGAGCCTGGGCATGGCAGGGCATTACCTGAGGCTCCACGTCGAGTATTGCAATCAGTCCCTGCTCATGGATCTTCCGGATGGTCTCCAGTTTTGTCCCATACATTGCATCCTCATGGCTGCCATACTCCAGGTACTCATTATTAGAGATGTCTTGCATCATTTGGTCATGAGATACAAAGTAATAATTCTTTCCATTTTCTTCATCTTTCTTTGGAGGTCTGGTCGTATCTGCCAAGCCACATGTCAAGAGAGGTTTAAAAAGTTGAGCTTATGATCTTACACTACCAATAGATTTATCCAAACCTAATCTCTTCTTAAAACATGGGTATTCTTTAGTGTATGTCTCATGCCCTCCCTGTTCCTGCTTCCAGTAGTTTTGTGATATTAAATTCCAGATAACACATTTATCTGCATGACGTTAAACTCCAGTAGCCAGTTAATTGGTTTGGTGAATCTTTCAGTGTTCAGATGAGTTCTATTTTATGCCAACAGGAGAAAGATACTAAATGATTCAAGATGAACACATCTCACTGAATGCCTTAACACAATTGGGTCTTAAGCAGAAGGAAGAAAGAATTAAAAAATGAAAAACCACATATGGCTAATTACATTTAAATACAGATTAAATAATATTAAAATTTCAGTTCCTTAGTTTCACTAGTCATATTTCAAGAGCTCAACAGCTACTATATCAGACAGTGCGGATCCTGAATGTGATTTTCAGAGAAAGTCCTATTGGCTAGTTCTGGTCTATGGGTTCTTGCAAAAGGAGAATTTAAAATATAGTAAAAGGCACCCCATATTGAAAACATAATGGCTTTAGCCAGGCATGGCCATTATAATCAGGGAAGACCCAAACCAGTAGTTGATACGCTCTGGTCAATGGACCAAAGGCTGCCTGTGGTCTAATTTTGTAAAACTAAGTTTTACTGGGACGCAGCCACGCTCATTTGTCTACTTACATTGTCTATCACTGCTTTCAAGTGGAGCTATGTGACTGTGACAGAGACTCAATGGTCTTCAAAGTCTTGAGTATTTACTGCCTGGTCCTTTGTAGACAAGATTTGCTGACCCTTAAACTGAGTGTGTAAGAGACTACCTGCTAAAAAGTCCTAGTTCTGTGGACACTAATAGGACTAGTATTCTGCAAAACATAATTTAGAAAATATTTTTTTCGAGACAAGTCAGGAACTATGCTTTTACTCTTCCTCCATTTATTTTCTCTCTCAGGCTCTGTCTCTCTCTCTCTCTCTCATCCTACTTCCTTTCAATTTCCTTCTTCCTTCCTTGTCTCTTCCTTTCATGAGCAGGGACAAATTTCAGTTATTCTTTGCTAGGTGCATGGGCCCAAGCCCAAGCTGAATTTCCCCTGAATTTCCAGATAGACTAT
Source organism: Uropsilus gracilis (assembly GCA_004024945.1). Lineage (NCBI taxonomy): Eukaryota > Metazoa > Chordata > Mammalia > Eulipotyphla > Talpidae > Uropsilus > Uropsilus gracilis. Next base: position 199,605 of record PVHY01000511.1, on the reverse strand, counting down.
TAGACTTGCCAAGTACTCATGGGCATCAGAGTGTGGATTTTAACAAAAGAAACCTTTTCTCTAGGCACAGCAAAAGTCAAAGAAACAGCAACTTAAGTTGATGCTGTTCTATTTTTCAATCATTTCCATAAACACATGCTATATAAGCATCTAGGGTCAAATAATTCAGAGAGGAGTCTGAATGAGGTCTGTAACAATACATTTTAAAACCAGGCTAGTTCATTGGCCATTAGTGCCAGGGAAGTTCAATCATTACTTGATCAGGATAAAACTTTTTTTTCTTTGAGACTAGGTCTCATTATTTGCCCAGGGATGTCTTGAACCTGCAGACTCAAGTGATCCCTAGCCTCAGCCTCCGAGGTAGCTGGGATTACAGGCACACACCACCACGCCTGGCTAGTAGGATAAAACTGAGTGTTAGCTAAACTTACTGTACTCATGAACTAGACAGGAGAATTAAAAGAACATATTTCAAAGCATTATACTAGAAAATTCCTGTGGCACCAATTGAAACATCATTTGACAAACTTTTTGAGTGTGTAAATCAGATAGGATTGAGGGATGAGGGTGGTCTTAGGAAGCTTTGTGGCTTTCTAGAGTATAAAGAAACCAGCACGTGTGTTAACATGGCTTTAGGAAGACATCAAAATGCCCTGCTGGATGGAGCTATTGTTCACATTTTCGCCTGGTGCTCTTAAAACTAAACCTCCTTTAGCTCTTTCCACTTTGAACAAAACTCTGTTGAAAGATTTTGGGGTTCACATTTTAAACTTTGGAATAAATCACTATCATAAAATGATAGTGGTAAGATGGTTACTATTTATCCAGTATTTGTTAAGTACTTTGTATGAGCTCAAATCCTTTTTATAACCTGGAATTTCTTCATATCAAATACTACATCATATGCAATCAATAAAACCAATTTTTTTGAAGAATAACTCATCTGGGGAATATTAATAACATACTGTTGAAATAATTAAATTACAGACAGAATGAAGGAGCCCAGTTTTGTTTAAAAAACACTCAACAAATCAGTATGCATACACAACATATGGTTATTACACAGACAGAAGCTTGGGAGGGTATACAACAAAATATAGCACTATTATTGGGGGAGAGGGGCTAGGATTACTAGTTTATTTTCTTCCTTGTTTTTTTTTGTAAATTTCCATATTTTCTACAAAGAACAGTGAATCAGAAAAATATGTAGATTACAATGTTTAAAAAGTACTAAGACAAATATACTTCAAAGAGTGAGACATTCATTGCTTACGTGGAATAGGGTATGCAAACCGATCCGGGTGCTTTGTGATGAGGGTATTTTTTATGTGTCTTCTACCAACACCATGTGCACCTATGTCATTTTTTAAAAAGAGAGTTAAAATGATAGTTGTAAATACTATTCACAGAATGTTTTGAAAAAAGACAATAAGAATGCCACTTGTGCAATCAAACTTACCTAATAAGACTAGTGTTTTCCTTTTGAATGCTGGCAGTTTTACTACTTCTTCATATGTAACAAGATCTAATTGATCAAACACTAAAATGCAAAGATTTAGAAGAAGGGTAAATTTACAGAAGGAATATTTTATATATGTAGATTATAATTTTACTGGCAAAACTAAACTTATAGCATAACCATATCTTAAAAAAATATGACTCCACTTATATAGCTTCCTGTAATTTAAGTCATATAACTTTTTACATATAACATAAATTAAGTTGTATAATCTCTAGGGAGAAAATTTCATTTTTAAGCCCATGAAAATGCACTTTTGAATCAGAAACAAAGAAAGATATGTTGAGCACATGCATAAAAGTACAAGTCTAAAAAGATACTGCGTATCTTTTCATGCAGTATCCAATAAACCATATGAAGTCATTTGAAAACACATGCTGTTTGTATTTTTGAAAATCTAAGAAATCAGCATAGTAGAAAGAAAAACTCTACAGACGATGATACATGAAATATAGCATGAACGCAACTAAAGTTCACCAAGAGAAAGGCCAGCCCAATTATTTCAGAGATGAATGAGAGATGCTTTAACAGCTGGTCTTTTAACAGAGTTGCTAAAGGTAGCATGCTAGATTTTTTTGAAGTCAAATTTGGTCATTATGATTTCACATTTTCAGTAAGCACCTCACAATTTTTATTGTAACCCAGCTATCCATTTGATGGCAAGTCTAGGGGATGTAAATAGAGAACATGCTTTTTGGGGGCCCAAACTCTGTCAGTCTGTGTGTAGTAAATCAGGATGGACAGAATGGAAAGAAGCATGAACTGGAGTCTGAGCTTAGAAACCTCTGCAAAAGGGGAGTTCTCTCATCATTACAGACTAAGGAAAAGTAGTAATATATAACTTCTTGGAAACCTGCCTCTTGACAAAACTATTACAAAAACGTTCCTGAGAGGATGTTCATTCCTGCTAAATTTTAAGGTGGTCCAATTCTTGTACACATTCGAAAATTCTAGCAAGAACACTAACATCATGCCTTTGCTTCCTGTAATATTTTTCTGTAATACCCCAATATCAGGCATACACTGAAATTTATTTTAAAAAGAATATTGAATAAGCTCTGGATTTTAGAGGGATTGAAATAAACTTAATGAAACTGATTCCACAGTATTATAAAGGAATCTGGGATGTTTCAGTCAATCATGAAGTGAAGCTTCTATTTCTTGAAAACAAGATGGTGAAATGCTTTTGTGTATCAGCTCAGTCCTTAACATTTGTGACCTTCCCAAGTAGCAAAGAACCTCAAAACGCAAAATAGGATACCTTGGGATGCAACAGATCAGAAACAAACAAACAAACAAACAAACAAACAAACAAACAAACAAATGCATCATTCCCAAAATGTTAAAAAAAAAAAAAGAAATGCAATGTTAAAATAAGGGTTAGTGCATGTTAATGGGTATTTGTGCATTAAAAAAAAATAGTTTGATCCCATAAAGGTTGACTTAAGTTTTCAAAGTAAGTTCTCTCTTGCAGCCAAAAACCCAGAAATGTTTTCCTGGGCTTAGAATGGCAGACTCATAAAATCAAGATGAACAAGAGGTTCTCTGTATGTAGAGCTAGCTAGTCATGCTGTGGTGTAATGGAGTGATGAGGGTTGCCAGAATAAAAGCAGGAGTGCTATGGCATTTGTTTTTATTGCTATTGCCTTTTTATTTCCATTATAGAAAAAGTCTGCTTATTAAAAAGGTGCATCAACAAGCTGATAACTTTTAATATGGAAAAATAATAAAGCATCTTACAAAAAAGCTAGATGATGATGAACAAGCTTTCTGAATGACACAACCCTCGCCCTCTACAAAGCCCTAAATCAAATCCTACTGAACTATGATTTGTCATTTTTTTTAAACATGTAAGAATGAGTTAGATGTCAACAATCATCACAAACAAATGAACTTATATGTTACACATCATTATTTTAACCACATATAAGCAGCATGAAGAGGTTACTCTGGTCTAAATGAAATGACCATATGGTCATAGGATTGAGAAATAATAAAAAAGGAAATCTCAAAATGAGACATACAAAGAATATAAGGAGACTACTTAAAGACTGAGCTTTTAAAGGTTTAAGTTGTTTGTTGATTAAATAAAGGACTTAATGAAAGGAAACAGTTGAAACCAAAAAGGCATAGTCACTTAACAGGTTACTTACATGCACAGAAGCCATTGGGAGTAAGACAGCATGAAAAATGTACAGGGGTCATTGAAATATGGCTTTTAATATATTAGTAAAATAAAAGTATAATATGCACAAAAGAAATTTTACCATGCAATATTCTAAACACAAGGTAAATAAATCACATTAAGAAACAAACTCATTCCAATAAAATTTCAACACTATATCCTTCTATAAATGTCAATGGGTTTTATGTTAGCATATGCATAGAACTTGATCTGGGAATAGTTACAAGAATTCTTCTTTAGAGGTTGTAGGTATAGAAGCCTTTTCCTTTTCATTTGATACCTTCTTGTACTGTTTGCAATTTCTAATCATATCTACCTATTGTTATTTCTTTTTTAAAAATGATTATGGGTCACTTGTGTTGTCTTTAGTTCACTGCATTAAAGAAAAAAGTAATAGCTTTTCAAAGTCAACAGCACTAATTTGTGATAATAGCATTACTTAAATACATCGATGAATGGTATTAATAGACATCTTTGATGTTCATATGTATGTATGTCAGTAGTTCTCAGGATATTTAAATGTAACTGCTTAGTGCACTGATGTTCAAAAATAGGAATTAGTGGCTGGGCACGGTGACTCGTGCCTGTAAGCTTCAGCCTATGAAGTGGCTGGGGCCGGGGATCATGGTTCAAGTCCCGCTCGGGGCAACACAGCGAGACCTAATCCCAACAAATAGCTGGGCGTGGTGGCGCGTGCCTGTAATCCCAGCTACCTGGGAAGCTGAGGCTGGGGTTGCTTGAGTCTGTGGTATCCAGGGCAACGAGAACCTGTGGTTCCACAGGCAAAAATAGCGAGACTTAATCTCCAAAAAAAAAAAAAAAAAAGGAATTAATGAAGTCTTGAAAAAAAAAATCACATTAGTAGCCTTATCCTAACTTGCCTTTGAGGTCCTGGGGTAGAGGAATCTCAGCACCTCAAGAGCACACAACTCTTCTGGCAACCATGGTCATGCTTTATGCACCAAATCTATGTGGCTAAAAACCTTTTGTGCATCGTGGAAAACATAGTTACTGTAAATACTATACACACCATAATCAAATCTATTCCCAAGGTTTCAGATATACTGTCTTGCTCATATTACTGATTGCCTGGTAGGCTACTCAATATTTCACACTTTAAAATATTTAACTAACTACTTTCTAGTTGAATCATTTCCATTAAAAATGTTTAACACTGATTCCTTTTCTCAACTACAAATATCTTCAAATACTATGAAAACTCCAGTAAGAAAAACCATTATATACTGGAGCTGCAGTGATGAGACAGCTAATGAATTTGGAAGAAGTAGGTTAAGTAAAAGAATGCTGGGTCCTAGAGGATGCGTGTCCACTCAAAAGGGGAGTAACCAGCCTAGTGTTGCTAAGGAAAAAGGGGGGGCATCTCATGTTTCTGTTCTTTCAAGGGAAGTTAGAAGCCTAGATTTTTATGCTAAATGTTTTATTTTCAAATATGATAGTTGATTAAAATTAAAATTATTTCAAACATTGTATATGTATGGGGAATTGCTTATGGGCCATAATCAGTAGATAGATTGTGGCTCTCTAGTGTGAAATATAGGAGGCAATTCAGTTTGAAGAGAATTCTGCTTTACCTAGACAGGTGGGATTTCTTGTGAGAGAAATGGAAATAAGTAATTTGGTATTATTCTTATTAGTTCTCAATAACAAAAAAGTTTCCATGCCTTACTTTTACGATAAATATAAACAACTTCAAAGTTTAATGAGAAGGTTTGGATCTTGCCATCATATATTTGTACATACATATGTGTATATGCTGAATTCTCAAAGATATTAAATAGGAAAGAAAACATGTGACTCTTATTTTAACATACTGAATACTATAGGATGCTCCTCCATTTTATCTTGCAATAAACTTCTGAAAAGGTTAGAAAAACCTTTAGAAATACAGTTTTATTTGTGATCCAAAAGCCCATTTGGCTAGTTCTTGGTATTAGAGAATGTAATAATTCAAAGTTCTGAAAGCATCTGCCTTACCAGGAGAGGTCAATAGTATTCATTTCTTTTTGAATAATTCTTTATATGCGCAATGCTACATACTAGAATGAACTTTCATCATACTAAAAGGAGAATAGCTAATGAAATACTTCTCTTCCTGACAATTTCATTCTTTGCCAAATAGATAAAAGCATTAAAAAATGGTTCTTCTGGATTTTATAGTGAACATAATGGAGTAGTTGGTTGGTAAAGGGGAAGAAACCTGAAGAGATGGTGATGGAAAGGCCTTGTCAGGCAGCACAGTTCAGAAAATCCAGGAAAAAAACTGGGCATCTCCTGATCAAGAAAAGCCTTTTGGGAGAAGGAACCCTAACAACGACATTATGAGCACACAACCATAAATAAGCCTAAATACAAATTCTACAAAGAAATTTGAGTAGTCCTGCAAGGACCTTATAAGCAGGCTTTCTATTAAAGGAAGGGTGGGAAAGGAGGGGCCCACATACAGTGACAATTACTGACACATAGCAGGAAACATAGTATGAGGAGGTAGGCTCTGAGGTCCAGAATATCACTGCTTAAGAAAATGCAGAAGATAAAGAATTGATGGTGGTTTCCCCCAACTCCATGCCTTCTTGGTTCTGAGTGCTTAGAATGGCCTTGAATAGGAGGCATGGTGTCAAAGACAACAGAGAAAAAACAATTCTATTCCATCCCTATGAGGCTCCTGCTTTTTGTGTCAAGGGTGATATTCTTCCAATTTGATAGGCAATGTTTAACAGAGCTGAAACTTGTGATAAAAGGCAATAAAATAGTACTTAAGTTTCAATTGGCTGGAGGTGGATGGTAACTGGACATTTGGCAGTGGGCATGGTGTGATACATATAGTTGCTGATGTGAGAAACTGTACACCTGGAACCTATGCAGTGTTGTAAACTAATGCTACCTCATTAAAGAGTACCTGAATTTATAAAATAATACTCATTTATCAGGTCCAATAATTAAAGTATCTGGGATCCACTAAATTGTAAAATTTGAAAAGATATCCTTGATTGAAAAACCCAGTTCCCTCCTTTTGAGGATCACAGGAGTCAAGTGATTTGTTCAAGTCAGTCAGCTGAGCTAATTCCTGGCCTATTTCTAGTTGCCTGTTGAACTTACAGGTGTATCTGCAAACTATTGAGCACCACCTGGGATAAATCAGAGAAGGGACAATGAAAGACCAGTGAAAGCACAGTGGTGAAAATATGGAACAAGTGAACCACATCATACCAACTCTCTGAACCTTAATTTTAAAAAAAATCTGTTCTATGGGAATACCAATGCCTATTTTGGCATTCCCAAGGTCATATAACTTCGTAAGTTAGGTAAAGTCTAGATTAAAACCAATTATTAATGAGTCCAAAATCAATCCTTTTAACTATAAAATGTTGTTTCCAATACTAATGCTAAAGTGTAATGCTATATTAGCCTTAGGAAACTGTGAAGTTCATATTTATTTCTGAATAAATATGTTCTACTGTCCCCAAAAAAGTGAATGATGGAATACATTGGTGGCCAGATGGGAATGCTGATTCTTTGACAAAATTCTTAAGTCAATGATTCAACTGATTTTTTGTCAGAAGGAATTCTAATGTTTTCAATTAATTGCCTTATTTTTCATCCAAGCTGAATTAAAGAATATTGGCAGTTTGAATGCTCGTGTTCACACACTCTCTACTGGCAGACTATAAAGCTAATAATGAATTTACCAGTCACTTCTTCGCTTTGGTATGTTTAAATTAAATTTTAACGCCATCTATAGCTATATACATTTCAAATTATTGTAAAAATTATAAGGTGATCTTTCTATCCATTCATCTATCATCTATCCATCTCAATACATCTTATGAGTCTGTCAGAAGCTGATGGAAATAAAGGTGATTATGGAGAAGTTGGCAATAACCACTAACATTTTGTGTTAAACGATATTCTGTGATACTACAGTGAATTTCCTCATATATTACAGCCTCAGTACTCAAAATTAATAGTTGGCAAATTATTATTATTTTTATTTTTTGAGACTAGGTCTCACTATTTTGCTTGGGGAACTGCAGCCTCTCGTTGCCCACAGTATCCTGGACTCAAGCAATCCCCAGCCTCAGCCTCCCAGGTAGCTGGGATTACAGGCACGTGCCACCACGCCCAGTTATTTTTTGAGACTAGGTCTCGCTAATGTTGCCCCGGGTGGGTCTTGAACCCGCAGACTCAAGTGATTCCCAGTCTCAGCCTCCCGTCCTAGGCTGGGATTAAAGGTACGCACCACCGTGCTCAGCCCTAGTTGGTAAATTATGTTTAACTAATGTGCCTTAAACATTTCTTCCCTTTACAAAACCCACCCTCCAAAATTTCCATTAATCAAACTTGGTAGGGTTTTACAGTTAGAAATAATACACTTTCTGGGAAATAAAAATGTTGTACAATGCAGCCAATGTGAAGGGATAGACTTTGCACTTAACTGTTTAAGTTTAACCTATGCTGCTACTCACATTCATTCCATATTATACAGTATTTCAAAATGTTTATACTTTTAACCTCTGATTAAAAAACCTCTTATTTAAAAAAATTCAGATTTTCTAAGTAAGTTTTCCTACTAACTGCTAATAACATACAGTGTATTATGGAAAAATGCAAAATGCATTTTATCTGTTAGGCACAGTTAAATTGGGTAATCACGTGATTACATTCAATTCTTTCTTTTTCTTTTCTTTTTTTTTTTTGAGACTAGGTCTCGCTATGTTGCCCAGAGTTGTTTCAAACTTGCAGACTCAAGTGACCCCTAGCCTCAACCTCCTAGGTGGCTGGGATTACAGGCATGTGCCACCATACCCGGTTTACTTCTTTTTTTCATTTGTTTTATTTCTTATTTTGGCTACATGCTTGATTTTTGAAATTATTTCTGAAACCTGGGAACTTTCTAGTGCCAATGTTGGGCTTTCAATTCTTCAGAAAACTTTCCTAATAAAAGGAGTGATATATTAAGAAGTTACTGAAAACAATAAACCTCACTTTGCATAGCACCGTGCATTTTCTTTACATTACATCCAGTGAGTTGCAGCAATTCTACTGCAATGAGAGATTATTCCTTTTGGGGGGGGTTTATTAATTTCATCTTTTAGCAAAATGAATGACTATTTTGATCTAAATTGAATGCAAGCTTTTATATAGACAAACATACCATGAAGAGAAGACCAAGATAATGATCTTGGTCTTTTGGGAGCCAGGAAATTCTGGGAGGAAAGACTAGCCTCAGAAACCAAACAAGCCAAGGTAGTATTTGATGTCATTTGTGCTCTTTCAAAGCAGTACTGTACTATAAACCATCCGTACTACAGCTTAGTACACATTTACCCTTAGAAATGTCCATGGACCAGAGAGGAGCCAGGAACCAGAGTATTCACCCAAGACCAATCTCAGCAAGGAGGCAAGAATCCTGGTGACTCAGCAAAATTTCAAACTCTCATATTTCAGGGAAGGACTTAATGTACTGGGTTCTTTTAGTTTAGTTAGTTATAGAGAATACTGTTTTCAAATAGTGTCTTCCTCTTATAAGGATAACTCCAAAATATCTGTCAAATAACCAACATCATTGAAAGTAGGGCGTTTCTTAAAAGTTTTTGCAAGCTGATGAAGATCCCATCTGGTAAAATTCTCTGAGAGAGAGCACTCTGAAGACTGAATTGAGACATGACAGCTATTGTGGTCTTAGAGACAGTTAACCCGCTTCAATACAGTTGTACTTTTCCCTACCTGCATTGTGCTTTGCCAAATATTTATCTTTGTACTGCTTCTTTTTCTTGCCAAACCAAGTACAGCTGGCCTGCTGCTCCTGCTTGGTCTTCTCCATGGCAATGCAAGCTACTCGCCTAGCACACAAAGGAAGAAAGCACAACAAAAGTATAGTTTTATGTTGATGAAAGAGAAAGAGCATTCATTTGAAGTATGTGTAGAAACCTAGATGCACATACTTCCTACAAATTTCAAATCATTCAGAGCAAGTTTGTTCTTTGGCTTCCATGAAAATTTCTTAGAAAGGTTTTAAAAATATAGGCTTATGATAGAGTGACATTGCATTCTCTGAGGATACATTAACTGATATCAGCTATTATCAACATAGGGTTATAACATAATGTGAACCTCAAAATATAGTCATAACATACTGTGGAGGGAACATGGGATTTTGAGTTGAGATGGGCCTGGTTTGAACCCTCACTCCTTAGCTTTAATCGACTTAATAACTCAGTCTTTCCAACAACACCTGAAATTGTGCCACCACTTTACAGATGGGAGGGAGGAGGGGGGTTGAAGGATTGAAGTTAGGTAATTTGTCTCAAATCACACAGCTAATAAAAAGGACAGTGAGGAGAGTTTGACACCAGAACCCACAAGCCTAGCCACTACATTCCATTGACAATTTCCCTAACCTCTCAGGAGCCTCTTGGAATGCTGTTGTAAAGGATTAGAACAAAGAATGTAAATAATGTCTTTTGCACAGTGCAAAGCACTTGGTAGATGTTTAATAAAGGATACTATTACTATATGGTAATTCTAGCCTAACATAGAAAAAGTATGCAATGATTAATCAGAAAATTCAGATTTTGTTCTACTGTGTTATAATATTCAGCACTGGCAACACATACAAAACTTGTAAAAAGTTGCTCTCTTAGGTTTACACTAAGCAGATACTTGCCTTTCAGAATATTACCATAGAATATATTGTTTACTTAATGATTTTGTTTGTAGGCCAGCCATGGGGTCCCCGAGTGATTCCCAGATAAGGAATAAAAACCACTATCAGAATACAATCAGAATCCAATGCTATTGAAAATAACCAGTGATTTTTCAATGAAGTTGTAATGACTTATATTCCCACTAGCAGTTTATGAGTTTCTGTTGTATTTTCTCACCACACCTTGGTATTAATTCAGTTTTTATTTTAGCTCTAATGGTGGCAAGTGATGGAATAACAATATTTTTAGTTTGCATCTCACTGATTATTGTGAGCACATATATTGTTGTATATACAGCTACGGATGTTCTTTAATAAAGTGCATGAGTCTTTTGATCATTTCCCTAACTTGTGTTTTTCTCATTGATTTGTAGGAATTATAGGGGCTGGATATTAGGCCTATGAGTTATATATATTGCCGATATATTCTTCCACATTATTACTTGTATTTTTACTCTTCTTATGGTAACTTTTGATGAACCTAACTTCTTAGTTCTAATATAGTCGAATTTAGAAGCATTATCTTTAATGGTAAGTACATTTCATCAGTTTGCCATATGTATAGCCAAGATACCATCACTTCATCACTACAATCCATCACTACACTCCATCACTATAAGATAGATAAATTTTCGTTATCCTCGGAATTTCCTTATGCCCCTCTGTAAATTCTTTTCCCACTCTCCCAGGCAACCACTATCACTATAGGTTTGTTTGACATTTTCAGGAATTTTATATAAACGGAATCATGCAGTATATCCTTTCTGCCTGACTACTTTCATACAGCATAATGACTTTGAGTTTCATCCATATTGCTGTGCAATCAATACTTTATTCCTCTCTCCTGCTCAATGGCATCCCATTGTATGGATATGCCATGATTTGTTTATCCATTCACATTAAACGCTTTTTAGTTATTCTAATAGGTCACTAAGTTTTAAATTTTATTATTACATCTTTGGTTCTTGGAAGTTCCGTTTGGTTTTTCAAAGCTGCTATGCCTTTACATTTTCCCCCTGCTCCCTGAAGATAATTTTCAAGTTTAAAATTGATTTTTAAAAACCTGGTAAGTATAGCTGTTTTTTAAAATTATATTTATTTGTTTGTTTGTTTATTCATTCATTCATTCATTCATTTATTTATTGAGACTAGGTTTTGCTATTTTTGCCCATGGAACTGCAGGCTCACATTGCCTGTGGTACCACAGATTCAAGCAATGCCCAGTCTCAGCTTCCCAGGTAGCTAGGATTACAGGTACATGCCACCACGTCCAGCTATTTTTTTGGGATTAGGTCTTGCTGTGTTGCCCTGTGTGGGACTCGAACTGCAATCCCCAGACCCCACTGCGACTCCATAAGCTGTTGCTTACAGGCACGTGCCACCATGCCCGGCCCAGTATAATTGTTTTAAATCTTTGTCTCCTAATTACAATATACGAAGTGGTGTTAGGTTTGTTTCTGTTATCATTTTGGTAGGGTTTCTTTCTGTCACTTCTTACTTTTGTCCTTATATACCTAATTCATTCTGGCTTGATGGTATCTGTCCTTAAAATTTTTGTGTGTGTGTGTTGGGGAGGTTTGGAAGAACTCCAAGATGAGGCGTAGTAAAAAAGTACTCTTCTTCAGTGACTTCTTTTTTATTTATATCAGATATCTGGAACTATTACTATAAAGGAAATCTCAAATCAAGTGCCTTGCTAGAGACTCACTGGCTGCCCCAGGTTGCGTTGACCTGTGCGCAAGTCCATTCAAGGTGGACTTCAATGGCCACAAATTTTTCAAAAGGAAATTTGCTCTCCCTTTACTTTTTGCCTTGCCTAGTGACAAGGTAGCTCTGTATCGTCCCCTGGCATTGCAGTAAAGGCATACTCATCTGTTTGCTCTTAACCTGGGCTCATAGCTTTTGCAGTCTTAACAGTGAGGGGCAGGGCTTCTAATAGATACCCCTATTTGGGTCTTAAACTGGGTCCTCTGGTATAGAAGTGTTCAGTAGCAGAAATGCCCTCCTGGCAAAAAGGGCCAATTTGGCATTCCAGTAGTTTCTTTACCACTCTTATGATTTCCATAGAAAAATTAACCACAGGGTTCCCCAATACCTTTTGAGCTACTCAATATTCTTAAGGTAATTTAAAAAAAATCTTAAAAATGCAGTACTTCTCATTTTTTTTCAATAGGAGGATATATTAAGTAACCTAACCCACCATTTCAGGAAACAAGAAGCAGATCTGCTTTTTCCATTGTTATTTCTCAGCATTGTTTCAGAGGACTTAGTTCTGGGTATCAGTGAAACACTATTTATATAGATGATCTTACTAGAGGGAAAAGGCCTAGAATCTTCATTAACTGTTCTCAATAAATGCTCCTAATATATACCAAAGTTCAAGTATACATTCTACATGGTGTAAATATCAGTAACAATATAATAACATCATTACTAAAAACAATTTGGAAGTCACTTTCCTCCTGCTTACATTTAAATCATTTCATGACAATGAAAGACAATGTCAGAGGGGAGACTCTACTTCCTCTGTCTGCGTGGACATTTCCTTAGGTAAAATGAGAGCAGCTAAAGTTCTTATTAGCTGTAACATTCTAATTTTAAGAATATTCTTGAGAAGTATGGGATAGATGAAAGAGGCAACCAAGCAAAAGACATTAACTTAAAAATCCCTTTACCTTGTGAGAAAAATGGGTGAAAAAAATCAGGTATAAATGTCTTTGGTTTCTTTGAGCTAGCTTCAAGTATTTTGGGAGGAATTCTCAATACCTAATGTTTTTTTACTTCTCACATGAAACAAAATGTAAAAATAAGATTACCTCTTTTGCAATAGGTTTCTCATATATTATTAAAGTATCAACAAAGGCAAAACCATCAATATATTTCAAAAAATAGTTCTATTAAAGCAAATTGTAACAATACTGGCGAAAATGGATTTTACCAAAATATGTAGTAACTGTGACTCTTAGTTCAAGTGTCTAAAGGCTGACTGACTTTAATCTCTTCCAGTGTAAACTTTCTAACAGAATGCATTTTAAAGAACTGGCAAGGTAAGGAACAAAAGCTTCTGACTGCTTTTCCTCCTAACAGTGGGACACATTCCATCTTCAAATATCATGAGTGACACTGACTCATTTGAGCTTTTCTCTGGTAGTGGAGTAGAACAGGAGTGATGAGAACAAGTGAAAGGGCAAGGAGAGGGTATTCTAAGAAAATGTAGCACACAGGAGTGGAGGGTTCTGCTAAGAGACAGCAAGGTGAGAACTGAGACATGTCATTCAATTTCTCTCTGAACCTATCTTTCCTCATATGTAAAAGACCTGCTCCTGTATGTAAGAACTCATTAGATGCTAAGAATTTAGAATTCTTGGACAACTAATTTGAATTATATTGGCTAGAGAGCAAGGAATATAGCTAACAGATTTTATGCTACGAAACAATAATATAAAATTGAAGGATGCATCTACAGTTCCATTTTCATTATAAAGCAAATGACAACATGACAAAACAAACTAACAAAAACATACCATTCCTGAAGTTCTGGAGAAGGAATGAGACCTGCAGTTCCATTTTTGGAGTTTTCCAGTTTACCCTGCCACCAATTGTGATCATCCTTACTAATAATCTGGATGATGTCACCAACTCTGAATCGTATGCCAGCTTCCTTACAGGGGATGAGGTCATCCTTGGCTGGATCATATTCAAATTGTGCTCTTACATAGATCTATAAAACAGGAGTTTGTAAGAAAGGATGCCATGGTAGTGTGAAAGAAAACAGTACTAACCTAATAACCACACACCAACACTTGCGATACAGATAGGACATTAGATGGTGAAAGCAAAAATGATGCATGGAAACACAACACAAAAACTCCTATCACTAGAAACAAAGTACTGCCTCTGGTACAGGTTCAGATCTTTGCTATTTTTATGGGGGGGGGGGAACACTTTAGATACTTAATAAAAATTAAGACTTAGTTTCTGCTTTTATTATAACAGAATAAGTCTAAATTACAGAGAAGTATGTTTACTATCTAAAAATCTGCATCTATTTAGCTGGTATTATAGGTAAGTTGTCAAAATCAGATGACAGCCTTTAAGCTATAAATACAAACATTCATGGTAAGTTTTAACCTTCAGGCAGCACATGATATAGAACTAGCAAGAATTCAGGAGAGGCATCCGTAAAATGCCTACATGACAACTGGCAGTGTGACACACTGTAAATAAACTTAAATGTGATCCAAATAGTTTTTAAAAATATCTTCTTAAAATGTTATATATATTAAAAGGCATTTAGGCTTTAAATTTGTATTTTACTTTTCTGAGAGAAGAAAAAAGAATTCTACTCTTTGTTTTGTCAATATAATACCTGAAGCCAGTACAGAGCTTTAAGATATGCATAGTTCAAGGCTCTGAATCTTATGATATGCAAATGTAATTAGTAGATACTATACAAGGAAACAGATTAGCATATAAGGGATTATCATATGGCAGCGTTTTGTGAATTACTAGATTTCAAAATGCTTTAAAATAAGGTGCTAGATATCCAATGTTGCATTAATTATGCAGTTTCAA
Source organism: Uropsilus gracilis (assembly GCA_004024945.1). NCBI lineage: Eukaryota > Metazoa > Chordata > Mammalia > Eulipotyphla > Talpidae > Uropsilus > Uropsilus gracilis. The sequence goes on along the minus strand of PVHY01000511.1, from coordinate 184,602 downwards.
GACTAAACTTTAGGTGAATTCTGTCGGATACTAGCTAACTTACACAAAATTTAACTCTAAACCTGATTGTTTTTTAATACCACACTTGAAGAAAAAGCTCATAAAAATTCTGTTTTTTGAAATTAAATTTGAATGTTAATGTTTAAGTCACTGTAAAACCAACCTGAAGGCTTTGGAAGTATGGTGTGATTTTTCTGTTTAAGCAAATTCAGCCTATCCATAAAACAAGTCTCTGGATTTGTACCTAAAATCCATACTTTTAAAGTGCTGGCAAAAGAAAGTTACTTGCTAGTGTTAGACAGCACTTATTTTCCATGTCTGAATTAACAGTGGTATATTAGAACATAAAACCAGGATATTTGTGATCTTATTTTTCATTGTAAATGGCTTCTAGAATACATATGTAAATACAAATTAAGAAAAAAATTTCAAATTTGAGAAAATTGTTTAAATTATTCATCAGCATGTACATTCTTAGAATTCTAGGAATTTTATAACTTAAATTTTTTTTCTACCCGAGTCATGCCCATAAGCTCCCCGCTCCACCAAAGGCTGAATTCTTAGCCATCAACATAAAATTATCAGGTTGAAATTACAATAACCATCACAGCTACAAAGATGTGAGGAAAAACTCTTTATAGAGAATTAGTCATGTGTAATGTGTTAAAATGAAATGGTACAAGCTCTTAACGCTCAAATGTTATGGTCCAAAGTGCAGACATTATGGGATGGAAAAGGTTAATAAAGGATTGGCTATTAGCAGCTCAGTTTAGAGAAGTTTCTATAGAGGATATCTATTCACCTGTCGTCCTTTTGGTTGGGTAGTTGATGGCAAGTCCTGTAGAATAAAGCCAGCCCAGGAGAAAAATTTTCATTTACTTTTCAAGAGTACAAGATAATTTGTGTGTTCTGTTACAATATGGTTAAAAAATGAGCTAGATTTAAGTTGTAAAGAGATAATATACATTATTCCATATCTCAGAAATGTTGAGTTATCAAAAAAATCAAACCCAGGCCATTTAGCAGCAAGCTGAAGAAAGCAGGTAAGTTTAAGCAGAGAGAAAATGTATTTTTAAGAAACAACTCAGCATCTTCAACACAAAAGCCACTGCAAGTGAAATAGCCTATTTAAAAAAAAAAACCCCAAACTAAAAAGAGCTGTTGCCCTTTTCAACTCAGTCATTTAGATTTTGCAACCATTTAGATTGTGAAAAATTCAATTGCTATATGTTGTTTCAGCATCATAAAAGTATTAAATATTAACTGTTATAAATGAATTCCTTTGGTAGCCTATTTTAAAGTTGAAAATAAAAGTCATAGGAAATTTTCTTCCATAATTTCTCTTACTGATATCATTCCATTTGAGAGAATGTCTACATTATTTAAAATTTTACCTGACACAAATGTTGATGTATTTTAAAGGGTGAATTAATAGGAAAAAGGTGATACTGCTGCATCATTAGAACTCTCAATACGTTTAACAGCAATAGCAGCAACTTAGCGAACATTTTGATTCCCCAACACATTGCAGACCTGCACCTCTAAGTGCGCCTATTTTTAAAAATAAATTTAAAAATTCTTTTTATATTCCAAAATGGATAGTTCTAAAAAAAGTAAAATACCAAGTTCAAGTAAATATATAAAGTACTTTGTGTTAAAGATGTGATAACAGCGTGGCTTAAGTGCAGTTTGAAGCCAGTTCCTTTTGCTTTTCATGTCCAGGCAAGGCTTATAATTCACAAAAATATGTGCACGTACCACAATAACAGAGGGCACACCAATTCGTAAACTTAGATAGCGGAAACTAAAACATGTTGCTGATATCACTCAGAATAGACAACTACAAGCCCAAGAATACCCAAATGCCTGCTCTGCAAAATCCTTGCATTTCTTTATCTTTTGCAAATTAAAAAATACTTTGAAATTTCAGTAAATTTACATTCTTTGCATAGGTTTAAGCAAAGTTGTAAATACTAGTGGGGTGGCCTAGAAATATTTTTAGAGTGACCAAAGCAGTCTTGAAATACTTTTCTTTAAATTGAACTAGTGAAAGGGATTTTTAACAAGAAGAGAATGTTGACAAAGATTTTTCAGGAGTGAACTGCATTGTAGCTGTAGTAGCCTTGTATATCGGCAGAAGACAATATTTCCACTGAACACATGTAACTAGAACACTTATGGCAGGTGGCACCAACAAAATTGTCACACTTTGCTGTGTGGAGCTAGAGTTCTTACCGAAACAGAATTGTTAGTGCTGCTATGACCATTAGCTGGGGACTGTCTGGAAGTGGAGGGGGAATCTCTCTGAAATAAGACACAAGGTTCATTAACACAGAACACCAGCACAGAAACAGATATTCACATCAACAGTTACAACCACACTCTGACAACCATTTCCTTTGAGGTTTTAGCTGTAAAGGTGCCCTACTGACTTGCATGCTTTCACAGAAGTATGAAAAAAAATTGCAGTTTGAAGAGCCACATATTCTGATGACTGTATCAAGTCAGTAATTTCTCTTTCCTGTCTCCAACACTCTATAACCTTTGCTTTAAGTGAGACCCAGAAGGCTGTCTTAATATTAGAACCCTATCAAATGTCATAAAACAACAAATATCACTGTAAAATTATTGATGAAGAAGTCAAAGACTTAATTTTTACTAAAATTAGTTTGAAAGAATTTAATCATTTTTAGGTACCCTAGTGTGAAAAATGACTGAAGTACTCAATTTGAAGTTAAAGAAACCGAAGACACCTCATATTATAATCGCCTTAGAATCTTTCTAGGACAAATATTTCTAATAAGGATAAGAGACAGAAATAAACCAGAGAAGAAACCTTTATTTTTTAGATCATTTTAACCAGATTGATAAAGATAATAATAATAATAATCTTAAGCTTATAAAATATTACATCCTGGCAAAGACTGCAAGAGCCACAGCCACTCTCCCTAGATTCATGCTCCTTGATCACACTTGATCCCTGTACTATTCAGCACACTCAAAATCCTTTCCAGCCTCCATCACCCCATTGTTCAAATTAACTTTAATGATAAGAACTAGGAGAGGAAGAAAATAAGTGTTTTAGAATTTTTGATTTAATGCAGTCCTTTGAAATGTGCACATCTGCTAAAATACCTGTTTTTTCTAGAAGATTTAAAGAAAACTTTTGGAACTTTTTAGCCTTTTAAATAATACGATCCCTTAGATGAGCTTTCTCAAATAATGAGCAGATTCATCTCTAGGTATCATCCCCAGTAGGGCCAGGGTGAGGAGAAAGGGTTCCCCCTTTTACCAAGGGCAAGTGTGATGCTGATGTAATGCAGGTAGTCAGTGAGTCTTTGGGATGTATTACCCTAGTTGGGAAGAGTCCAACCATAGGCTTCAGTTCTGCAGAGCACAGGAGGGTCAAACAGGTTGGGGGTGAGGTTAGTATCTCATTTTTGTTTTTTTTTTTTACTATGATTCTAAGGTAAAGTAGGCAAAGGAGGGGTATTTTTCATTTTAAGAGTGTGCAATTTACATAAAGAATACTGGATCCACCCCAAAACTAATTCAACCATTTAAAAAACACAAGAGAAACGTCTGCTACAGGAATACCTTCTGACTGGTTAGTCAAAAAGACAAAAATCAATTGCATTTATTTACTAAATTTCTTCAACCAATGAGAAGTGCTGTAAGTAACAGCAGTGGTGTTAGAATATTAAAATGTTTTCCATAAAATATATGTGTGAGATTCTCTTTCCTAGCAAGGTTAGTATTGTAGGTAACAAATTTCAAAACTCTGAATCCTTCCTGAAGCAGAAGCAGCTCTGCATTTTCTTTTGAAATATAGTGTTAACTGAAGTTCCATAAAAAGCCACCAAGAGGCGCTCAAGACCTTATAAAACAGAAACCCCAATTGTCACGACTTGCTAATAATATGACAAAACTACAAATTCATATACCTAAAGTATAGGTTTAGAAAAAAACACACAAAGCCTCTGACTTTTCCTGTGAAATTTATAGCATTAATAGAGAATGGAAGAAGTAGTAGATGTTCTCCCTCAAATTCTAAGTGTAAATTCAATTTTCTAGATGACTTCCAATAAGTTACTATCAGTCTTAAAACTTTACTGCAGAAAATGTGTACTTCAATTTGAGGCACACATATTTGGAAGATGTACGTGAAAGAACAATCTTCAACACATAATACTCAAATTGAATGTGCAATGCCCCCAGTTTCTAGTTTCAAATAGAAAAATATTAAAATTTTGTATCTCTTAATGACCAAAAAATAAAATTGATTTTTTTTTAAAGATAGGTTAGAAAAGGAAAATTGCTATTGGCAAAGTCTACTATCAGAAAGAAACTTTAGGGTTGTATTATTCAAGAAAATTTACTTGTTTATGAATCACGTAATATTCCAAATTTAAAGAACTTCACAAAAGTTTGCAAAAGCCTAAATCCCTCTAATTAAGTCAGTTAACAGTTCCTTGTAGACTTAGCATCCATCTAGAGACCTCTCACAAATATTTGAAATCTATATTAACAGAAATAGATCACTTCTCATATTCTTGGAAAGAAGAACTATCTATTTGATTTCTTAACAAAGGGAAGTGAACATATTTCCCGGAAATATTATTGCAGTTATGATCTTTATTTTTTTTCCTCAGAGACTCCATTTGTTTTTTATTAAGTCATATGTCATTATTTGCATCTCCTCTAACTTTCTCTCCGATTCCAACCTGCTGAAAGTTCAAGTGCTGAGGAGATGCCCATGGAAGCAGGGCTGAGTAGGTGGATGGGACCTACTCTGTTCCGTTATCTTTGTTGTAAAATTGGTGTGCAGTAATCAACAGCACAGGCAGAAACAATTTCCCAGAAAGCCAAAACATTCAGCCATCAGCAGACAGTTAGTTAAGAAACCAGAGGAGATAGGGTGGTTGGTTAGAGCCATTACCTCACAGGAGGAAGACTGAGTGCGGTAACTTGGCACTATCTTGAAGGTGATACTCCCCCGCATTTCCCGCTAGAGAGAACAAAAAATGGAGAGCTCTTTTATAAAGCAATTGTTGCACATGAAACCACCTAGGAAAGCACTCAAAATGCACTGTGGCAATTAATGCAAACCAGTTGAAAGCACATAGGCCTAAAATAAAACTGATCTATAAACCTGGGACTGTTCACAGGAGGACTAGAAGTTTCAGGGAACAGTCCTGCAAAGTCAAAGCCGATTGTCTTGCTCCTCTAGCAATGGTACAATAGACCTGCCAGGGTACCCCATTAATAGACACCAGCACAAAAACTTTTAAGTGACATGCCCTTGAAAAGTGAATATAAATTGAACCGGATTACAGAATAAATAATTTAGATTATGATGATATACTCCATATAATATGCTTTTTATTTAACAATTTTAGCTGTATTTTTTATTGTAGTGAATCTATGGTGCTTAGTTCACACTCAGCAGGTTTTCATACACAGAGATTGCTGCAATGCAATGGGAAGAGAATCTAGATCAGAGGTCCAGGATATTTCCCTCTGCTCACCAGGACAGTGAATATAGGCAAGAGGTTGTTTTGCTTTTTTTTTTTTTTTAATTTGCACAAAGACTTTGGACATGTACGGTCAAAAATGGCCTGGTATATTATGACTTCCCTCCTCTCTGAGCTGTACAAAAATCCAGTACAGCTGGCTATGACTCAGCTGAACAGGAAAGAGGTTGCTGACATCAGCAATGTCAGAGTTGAGGTCAATGAGAAACTGGTTCACATGTATCTCCAACTGGAAAGGTTGTCTTTAAACATCTTCTAGCTAAGAAACAGCAGATAAATTATGAAACCCCACACTGCTAAAGATGGGTAAAATATTGCCAAGCTCTATTGTATGGAAATATTTTACTACCTGGCAAGTTTCTGGACTATTATATAAGTTCAAGTTCTCAGAAATGATGGTACAAGAAACACTCTGATTACAAAAGAATACCCCTTATTTGTACATTAAAAAATAAGTTAACAAATGAGAGCCAATCTTAAAAAAGAAAAAGAAAACTTTCATTTACTTACAAGCATTTTTTGTAGCTGTTCCACTGTTTGGTTAGCCACACTGATTCCATTGATTTCTCGAATTTCATCACCAACATGCAGTGTACCTAAGAGATTGTACAAAATCATAAATGTGAAATGATAAGTACTTTTATAAAAATAAAATCCAAGGGCAACAACATAAGCAATTTTTAAAATTAGAGTAAATATTGTAGGTCAGTATTTCAGAAACAGACACAAATTTAGTTGATTTAGTTGATCACTAAAACAGATAAAATTATCTGTGGAAAGCAGAGTTTCAAGGATGTCTGTGAAAATTTATTTTTCTGAGAGAGGCAGTATGCAGAGGTTTAACAGTATGGTTTGTAGATTTAGCCTGTGTGGGTTCAAAAATCCCAGTCTCATCTCTCACTAACTTTGAGATCTTAGGTATGCTCTCCAAAGTCTTGGTTTTCACAAATGTGTATTACTTGATAAAAAGTACTAACTATTTCATAGGTAGATGAAATTTGTGGCTGAAATTCTTTTAATAGAAGGACTTAGAACTGCTGTTACATAGCAAGTTACAGGTGTCTGCTATCATCACCATCATTATTTATAATATAATATAAATCCTATGCATTTTTCAAGTGTGATACCTATGTAACATTAAACTTATATTAACTATAATGCAATAATTAATAACTGTGGTAAGCATTTCAAAGTTTTATAATACTACTACTAAAAAAAGTGACTAAAAATCAATGCTTAAATAGTGTTATGTAAAAATCTGCTTTTTTTCTGGATTGTATACATGTTTACATGCTGACCTGACCTTCTTACCAAAAGCTCACAGTATCTTTTAAAGTTATGTCCTGGCAAAATAAGGGTGGAGTCAATTTGTGGGAAGGGTGAATGACATAGTAGCAACATCTACCAGTTGGAGTGAGTCTTGAGCTCATACCAAGTTAGAAAAGCTAAGCCTAGGATTTCACAAAGAGCTAAGATCCAGATCTACAGGATTCCTAGGCAACTAGTAGAACAAGGAACAAACCCCCTCTGCAAGAACTGGTTTTCAGTTTAGGACCACAAGACTTCCATTGATTGAATGCACTGACAAAGATCACAAACATGCTACCAAATAAATCATCAGAAACAACAGAATTTAGACCCTCAAGGAGGATAGATATTGGAATGGTTGGTTACAGAATATAAAATAGTTGTATGTTCAATATTAGATGAAGATAACTCAATTTCGGGGGTGGGCAAGCAACAAGAGACATGTCTGAGCAGATAAATAAAAAATAAAAATAAGAACAGGTGACTAGCACTTGAAGAAAAGACAAAGAATGGCTGAGTTGAATAGTTCATGTATGATTGAAGAGAGTTTCAGTGAACTGAAAGCAATAACCAGATAAATGATCTAGAATGCAGGTCAGAGATACATGGAGGGCATGTCTAGCATACATCTAATTCAAATTCATAAAGAGAGATGAGAGAGAATATAGAAAAGGCAATTTTTGAAGAAATAATATAATAGTCATAAATTTTTTTGAACTGATAAAACATGATTACACAGATCCAGGAAGAATAACATATTTCAGGTCAGGCCAGTGGCGCGTGCTTGTAAACGACAGCTTATGGAATTGTGGTGGGGTCTGGGGATAGCAGTTTGAGTACTACCCGGGGCAACACAGTGAGACCTAGTCCCAAAAAATAGCTGGGCATGGTGGCACATGCCTGTAATCCTAGCTACCTGGGAAGCTGAGGCTGGGGATTGCTTGAGTCTGTGGTACCACGGGCAACATAAACAGGATAAGTAAAAATACATACACATTAGGAGGTAGTGAAAGTTAAAACATCAAAACAAAGATGCAAAACATCCAGAGAGAAAGGAGAATCACATGCAAAGGAAGGACAAATGTAGAGACAGGCTTGTCAATAGCAAACAACTGATGCCAAAAACAACAAAATGGTGACCATTAAGAAAATGTGTGCTGTAAACATTCGGGCACAGGTGTCCCTTTGTACCCACATTGAGGTCTCTTTTGGGTAGATTCCCAAGAGAGCAATTGCTGGGTCAAATGGTAGATCCATTATACACAATGGAATACTACTCATCAATTAAGAATGACAAATTAGACGACTTCTTGACAACCTGGATGTACTTAGAAGAAATCATACTAGCAGAAACAAGTCAAAAAGAGAAAGACAGAAGCCAAATGGTCTCACTAATATATGGGACATATTGAAGAAAAATAAATAAATAAATAAATAAAAGTCATGAGGAAAAGACAAAACAGGCTGAGCACCAAACTGAAGCACACAACAATGGACAGAAGGGAAAGGGGGAGG
>PVHY01000511.1:152248-176145 GCA_004024945.1 Uropsilus gracilis | reverse complement strand
TCTGGGATTGCAAAGATGTGAAATTTACATATAAATAAAAATAATTATAAAAAAAAAACAAAAGAAAATGTGTGCTATCTGCAAAAGTAATCTTCAAGAATGAGGTTGAAGTAAAATACTTAACAGATAAAACACCACCTAGAGTTTGCCATCAAGACTAGCACAAAGGCACTTCTAAGGATCTATTATAAGAGAATAATGCTCTCTAAAGAATGGTCTGAGATGCAAGAAGGAACAGTAAGCAAATAAAATCATAACTATTTATATACATTCAAATAAAAATGGTCATATGTTTGGTAACATTTCCAATCTTGTGGAAAGAATTATATGTAAGTCAATGATATAATCAGATATGGTGTTCTACTGTCTTTGTATTCTTTTGTGAGTGAGATTAAAATACTGTCTAATTGATGTGAAGTTTAATATGATAAAATTTCAAGGTAATAGAAACAGAGTGTTGTATTCTAAACAACCAGGGGGAGAAAATGGAATGAAAAACAAAAAATTGGTTAAACAGAAATATAAAGAAGATAGAAATCATCACAATAAATCGATAAATATTAATGGGCTAACCTTGTCCATTAAAATATAGAGATCATCAGACTACATTAAAAAAACTGAAAAACTTAGCTTTGGAAATGCTCCCAAGAGACACAGCAAAAGTATATAGGAACAGAATGGTTGGAAATGAAAGCACAGAAGCAGAGATGCTAAAAAAATACTAAAAGCTGGAATAATTAAATTAGTGTAAGATCAAAATATATTTTAGGCAGAGTATACTACTAGAAACAGAAATGGTTAGCAGGAACATCTATGCACCTAACGAATCAGCCTCAAATATATAAAGCCAAACTTAAGAAATCTATAGGTAGAAATTAGAAAAAAATTAAACAAGATATAGAAGACTTGAAAAAAAAAATCAACAACCCCAAGCCAACCACAAGATGGAGAGCTCTGCATGCAACAATTAAAGAATAAACACTCTTCTCAAGTACACAGGGACCACTTACCGAAATGATTCAAGTGCTTTGCCATAAAGCAAGTCTCAACAAACCTCAAATGGTGTCAGACAGACCACATTCTCTGACCACAACACAATTAAGTTAAAAGTAAATTATAAAAAGATATAGAGAAAATTCTCTTAGATGTGGAATATGAAAAAATTGCAAATTCTAAACAACTTATGGGTCAATGAAAAATACAAATCTATAAATGTTTAGCACCGAGTTACAATAAAATCCTTTTTATCCAAATTGGTGGGATACAGGTAAAACAGTATTTAGAGGCTGAGTTTAGTTTTAAACACATACATTGGAAAAGAAGAGGCAGTTCCCTGGTCTGCCTGTTACTATGCAGGTACCTCTCTTTTACTATTTCTTTTTCCTTATAAACCCGTTCTTATAAAATGGAAAAAGAAAGAGAATGAGAAGAAGAAAGAAGGAGGAGGAGGAGGACTGAAATGCATGAAGGAGGTATTTAATTAAAAAGTTTAGGTAAGGATCTTAGTCTGGTCAGAGGTGGGAGCTGAAGTCCCTGACAATGGCTTGGGCCCCTGAGGAGGGTCCCCATCACCAGGGTTAGAGGTGGGGTAAGTCCTGCACCACTGGGGTCTTGGGCTGGGGGAGCCAGCCTCTGCTTCCATGTGGGCCGGGGTTGAGACCTTGGTACCTCTGCTGGGAGTTTTGAGTGGGGTTGGGGGGAATAGACCAAATACCCTTTGGTCTATTCCCACTTTAATAAGACCTGCACTGTGAATGAGAAAACCAGGCCCTCTAGCTGCAGACACAAAGGAGAGGGGAGGAACAAATACAGGCCCTGGCCCTGGATACACTCATCACCTGGGGAGGACCCAAACAGAGCATGGTTGGAACCAAAAGAGACCAGACTGTGAGACTAGCTGTTGTGGTGACTCATCACAGAGCTCCACCTTCAATGTCTCCGGGGGCTGGGAAACCAAACCCTTGGTCTAGAGATATGTGCAATGTGAGTAAGGCTCCCTCCTTTTCCAATGGGGAGGGATGCCTCAGAGATGTGGCTGAGGCCCCATGGCAGAACTGCAAACCATGAGAGAGAAGAGCTGGACAAACCATCTGCTGATATCTGTCGCCACAGGGGAGTTTCTACATTGCCAGCTGAGAGTTGAGTTCCCAATGCCAGGCGCCCAAACTATAAGGCTCAGAAACAGTATCATGTGACAGATATTGGAATGGAGGAGACAGTCAGCATGAATGAGGATGCATGGAACCCAGTGACGACACAGGTCTGAAGAAAATGAGACCGTCTCCTCCACCACAGGAAGTGCCAAAATAAAGCAGCCTGGAGAATCACGACACACACCTGCCCAATGAGAGGTTCCTGATGTGCTTGGCCTGGCTACCTGCCTCAGTTACTCATGGAGATCTGAGCAGCATGATCTGCTTTGTTCCAGGAGCACAGATCCTCATCCAGGAAAAAGACATTACTCCAAAAAAAGAAAAAGATGAGGCCAGTGGGTCAAGCATAGGTGAGAGGAGTTGCAGTGACTGGAGTGGGGAAGGAGGAAAGGAGAGCAGGGTGGTGGTATGTGGGTGCAGTATTGACAGGAGGGTCATACCTAAGGGAACAATACTATAGAAATATGACAATGTTGCATAAAAATAAGAAAATAAAAATAATTACCAAAAAAATTAGGTAAAACAAGTGAAAAGTAGAAAGAAAATAAAGATTAGATCATAAAACAGTAAAAAATAAATATACAATGGAGAGAATTATTAGAATCCAACATGGATTTTTTGAAAAAAAATCTATGGCAAAGTTGATTAAGAGAAAAAAGACTTGGCATAAGTAAATGATATTAGGAAAGAAAAAGGGAACATAATTAGAGATGACAGAATAAAAAGGTAATAGAATAGTATGAAAAAGCATATTGCAATAATTTTGAAAAACTTAAGATCTTGACAATGTAATAAAATGAAACTTACTCAAGATATGGAAAGCTTGCATAGCCTTATGAATGTTAAAGAAAATGGAACAGTTATATGTATATACAAAAAAACTTTCTAAAAAACCAAAAACAAAACACCAGGAGCTAATAGCTTTATAGGCAAGTTCTACCAAACTCTCAAGTTATAAATCATTCTATTATGCAAAGTCTTTTAGAGAACTCATGAAAGGGAGATGGGCCTCCAAGTTCTTGTATGAGGCTGATGTAAGTTTGAAACTAAAAGTAGACAGAAAAACACAGAAAGGAAAATTAACAACAGGTCAGGCCCATAACTGTAAATACAAAAATTCTAAACAAAACAGCGCACAGAATGAGCAAAACATCAAAAAAGAAAATACATAATGACTAAGCTGGATCTGAGAAATGCAAGGGTGGCTTATCATTAAGAAATCTTTAAAAATCATTCACCACTTGAGAGATAAAAGGGGAGAAAAACAAGTAGTTATCTCAGCAGATGCAGGAGAAGCATCTGATAAAACTCAAAGCCTGAAGGGGGAGATCACACACCTTTGCATCCTATACAGTGCTGTAAATCACTATTACCTCAATAGAAGTTAGATTAACTAATTAAAAAAACCCAATTTCAAATAAAGGATGCCTAAATTTTAGAGAGAAGAATCATTTTTGGATTAGCCTCGAAATACTACTGCATATAACTCAGTCTTTTCAAAAAGGAGTCTATATCCGTCCAAATACTGCTTGTTCAAAAGTTAATAAAAGCTCTATTTTATTAAAAAAATTATTCTCATCTACTTTAGACTTTAGTGCATTCCTTCCTCAGAATGACTGCACTCATTACAGCAGGTATTAAGAATTTAATCACAGACTTGGTATGGAGCTTATAAATGTAATTTTTATATTGCTTTTTATCAAACTCTAATTTCCTAATTTAAAAAGGATATACTTCATTCCTGAATGAATGAAAGAGCAATTCCTAAACTGTCATTTAACTTACATACATCTTCCATCCTAGAACAAATCTCTTCTACATATTCTAGGGTCTGATTGGACACTTGACTGTCCTACAGTCTCTGGTAAGTCAGAATCTGAACAGTGATTCAGTGATACCCCAGCAACAGCACTGTCACTTTTCCCTTCCCTCTCATAATCTACAGGCTGGAGTGTATGCAGATAAATGTACGAAAGTCAAGAGGGATTAAAACCAAAGCTAGAGATCTAAAATAAATCATTTATACTGGCCATAAATTAAACGAATCTTTCACATAGACCATAAAAACACTTTTTCACTAGATTATAGGGGGAAAAAAGGAAAGGAAGATTGTGATATGAAACTTACCTTGCCTGTGAATCATGCCCCCATGCATAATTCTTGCAACGATACAATGATTTAGCTCATTCATTTTTAAAGTGATTCCCTGTTAGAATTGAAAAATGGAGTTATTATGAGAGAAATCCTTTGTATATTTGTAATTTTACTGTATGCAATTTTGTTAGAAAAGTATTTTAAACACATAAAAAATGGAGGAGAAGACCGCCTATTACTCTATCATGCTGTAACAAAAATACTACTTTTGGTATTTTAATTGCTATAATAATAGTATACATATATTTTATAAAGTGATTTTTGATCTTTCAATTATAATTATTTTCTATGTTACTCTATTTTTCACATTGCTAATTACTATTGATGCATACTTTGGCATACATTTAAGGTGTACAATTTGATCAGTGTGACATAGGTATAGATGTGTGAATTACCATTACCTTGATCAGGATAGTCACTATATCCAAAACTTCCCTCATACCCACTGTTTGTCTATTCCCATCCCTTCACACCCTCCCCCAACACCCCTCAGCAGCCACTCATGTGTTTTCACTGACTATAGATTAGTTTGCATTTTCTATAAATGAACTCAAACACTATACAGCTCCCTCCCATGTGAGTGCCAACCTTGCTGTCATAAGTGTCAATAGTTCATTCTTTGTTCTTGCTAAATATTCCATTTTATGGATAAACCCTTTTGTTTATCCATTCACCCACTGAATTGCCACTATTCTTTGACTATTATATATAAAATGGTATTCCTGGGTTAGTCTCCATTTGTTTATGACATATTCTTTTGAATTTGAATTTGTCTAGAATTTTTGTATCTCTAGTTATGAGGAATATCAATCCCAGTGTTCTTGACATGTCTATCTGGTTTTGATATCAGGGTAATGCTAACTTCCTCCTTTGCTTCTTCCTCTCTTTCACTGGTAAGAAGTTGGGGGAGAATTCCTTTGTTTTTAATGTTTTGGGAAGTTTATGTAGAAGTGGATTTATATTTCTTCATATAGCTATTTATCATTATTTCTGTATTATCTTTTTTCTATCTGTAAAACTTGTCTCCATGTTACTTCTCTTATACATACTGGTTATTAGTATCTTTTTTTTCCTAATCATTCTGATCTGCTCAAAGAAAAGGTGTGTTCATGTTATTGAAATTTCTCTACTGTTTTTCTGTTTTTTACTTCATTGATTTCCACTTTGATTTTCATTGTTTTTTTCCACTCATTTATTCTGTTATGTTGTGGTTTCCTTCTCATTCATTTGAAAATACTTTTTACTATCCCTTTTGGTTTCTTCTTTGACCCATGGGTTATTTAGAAACATGTTATTTAGTTTTCTAATTATCCTATTGTGATTACTTTAATCCCACTGTATCTGAGAATATTCTTTGATAATAAATATCCTTTCTAGTTTCACTTTGATTAATGTCATCATGGTATAGCTTTCTCCAATCTTTTATATTACCTATAAGTAATATATAATTGTATTCTCTCTCTTCCCCTCCTCCCCATCTGACAATCTCTGCCTTTTAACTGGAGGAAGGTAGATTATTTTCATTTAATATGACTACTGATGCAGTCAGATATAACTACATCATATTAGTAATTGGTTTCTATTTGTTCCATCTTTCCTTTTTTGGATTAACTTTTATTCTTTTTCCTCTCCTGTGTTGTCTTATTAGGTATAATTGTGTTTTTTTGCTATAATGATTGCTTTAGAATTTATAACATATATTTTTAACCTATCACTGTTTACTTTCTAGTGATGTTATATCATGTAACATTCAAAAGAAACTTGTAACAATATACTTCCACTTCCTTCTTGATCTTTATGCTGTTGTTATAATTTTATTTTTATTTTATAAACCTGAAACACATAGCTATTATTTTTTGTTTGAACTGCCAATTACCTTTTAGATGATGAGTGTCCTTTAATGTTTCTTATACTGTAGGTCTACTGAATTTTTTTCACTTTTGGTATGTTTGGAAATGTTTTATTTTGCCTTGTTTCTTTGAAAGGAAAAAAAAGGTTTACTGGGCTGAGGTTTATTAGCTGAGGTTTTTTCTTTCACTGTTTTTGGATAGTTTGTTATATCTTTGATTTCACTAATTCTTTCTTCTGAAATGTTTCATCTGTCATTAATCCCATAGTGCATTTTTCCACATATTTTAATACCATTATCAGTTCTATGTCATTTTGAGTATTCTCCCCATTAGAGGTCACATTTTCCTGCCTCTTTCCATGACTATCAGGACCTTCCTGAGTCCTGAGTACTCTACACAATGCCTCATAGATTGGTAGTACTTGTCTGGCTGGTGGGAACAGGTAGTGAGTGTTGCATTGTTCTCTTTAATTTTCTTGGATGACATTTCTTTTTCTTTTTCTTTTTCTTTTTCTTTTTCTTTTTGAGACTAGGTCTTGCTATTTTTGCCCGTGGAACCGTAGGCTCTTGTTGCCCGGGGTACCACAGACTCAAGCAATCCCCAGCCTCAGCTTCCCAGGTAGCTGGGATTACAGGCGCGCGCCACCACGCCCAGCTATTTTTTTTGGAACTAGGTCTCGCTATGGGCCCCAGGCGGGGCTCGAACCGCAATCCCTAGCCCCAGCCTCTTCATAGGCTGAAGTTTACAAGCACGAGCCACTGTGCCCGGCTTGGATGACATTTCTAAGTTCATGTCTATAGGGCTCTCTCTCTCTCTCTCATTCTCTCCTTCTCTGCACTATGAACTTCCTGCTCTGCTCTAGTTCCTCCCTACCTATATAGTGGTCTAGAAACTCTCAAGGTAGTAAGGTGGCACAATCATAGGGCTCACTTTGCTTGTTTCCTGTTTTTTAGGGGACCATTGTCCTTAGTTGCCTGAGGTCAGTATCTTAAAAAAACTATTCTTTTATACAATTGTCTTTAAAAATTATTTTTTATTATTTCAGGAAAGAGGGTGAATTTGGTCCCTTTTACTCTATCTTAGCCAGAAGTGAAAGCTTCTCATATTTACTTGCAGAATACCACTGTATGGGTTATATTACTTGGCACCTCAACTACTCACTATTATAAGACAAATATCTACAAACATATTTTTACATTAGACATATCTGATCCTATGGATCACATGGAATCTTTTATTTTTGTCTTTCGGGGAAGAATTTTAAGTGTGTGTATATGCTATATAGCATACACACACTTAAAATTCTTCCCCGAAAGACAAAAATAAGCTAAAGTGATTTATCTACTTTCCTACATCATTGTTCATTTTGGTACATTATTTGATTTCTCCCCTGACGTATAGTCCATGTAGTTCTCCCACCACCACAGCATCTGTGAACCAGCACCATGGTCCACGTGGCACCTTTTAAATAAAACAAACTTTTAAATCAGTTCTTTGGATTTATGTTCAGGAGGTTAGGAATAGAAGCCAGAAACCTATATTTTTAATAAGCTTCCTCAGTGGAAACTGATTTTGAATTTGAGATGGTTAAGAGTATGGACTTCATCGCATCCCCTTCACCAGAGATTAACACTCTGTTAAAAAGCTGAAGTTGTAAAACTCTATAAAATTATAATTGCATGATTCCTATTTATAATCCTTAGAAGTGGTAGACAAGCAATATGAAAAACTGGTTTGATAAAAAGTATTCAGTCTCAACATTTAGCTGTAATGTTCAAGTTTCATTTCCAACTTGTGTATTCAGTCAACAGGTGTGGTTACCAGAAGAGGTGTTCCTGGAAAATGCTGCAAATTAATACGTAATTAAAATCTAATTTCATAAGGGAAATGATAGTACAATAAAGGATCCATCCTTGAAGTTAATAAAGTAATGTATTTCTTCCAACTAATGTTACTCTGGACCTATTATACAGCAAATACTCAGCTAGGCACATTAGTGAATAAAACATATAGGGTCTCTCACAGGTAGGGGAAGTTCACTTCAAACCAAATGGAGTTAACAATTATTATTTTGTCTTCCTCAAACAGTTTTTAGCAGAGAGGTATCAACTCATATTATCATTGTTCCCAAATTCCAGGAACAGAATTGGCTCAGTTTGGGTAGAGTGTCTACATTTAAACCTATCCAGACTTGGTGTAAGCTCCTGGTTTCACTGTTTGCATAAACCTTTTGTCTAAGCTAGTTCAAGTTCGGTCTTTTTCATTTGCAACTAAGAGAGTTCCAATAGAAAGATATAATTACAAGTGCAAAGTTACAAATGGTAAAACAAGGTGTAATGTGAGTATATCACATCCTGGGGGTGGATCTAGCATAGTTCAATATATTGTAGAAGGTCCAAAAAGCAAAAGGGATTATATTGGAATATCTTGTATAGTAATGATGCTTTTAACAAAATAACTAAGCAAACACATGGAGTTGTATTAAATGTAGTACATATCTATGTAGCAGGTTCTTTACTAACAGTTTTATTCAACATTTTTAAATAATATTGATGAGGAACTAAACAACCCCTACTGAATAAAACAACACTATTTAAGGACCTGCTTTTATTATTTGTTGATTTGCTTAAAGTTGTGGTTTCCAGTAACCTCTTGATGACCGTGAAGACTTACTGTATTTTATTATTAAAAAAGTATTTTAGCCAGTTGTGGCGGCACACACCTTTAATCCTAGCCTAGGAAGGGAGGCCAATACTAGGAATCGCTTGAGTCTACAGGTTCAAGACCTGCCCAGGGCAACATAGTGAGACCTAGTCTCAAAAAATAGCTGGGCGTGGTGGTGCATGCCTGTAATACCAGCTACCTGGGAGGCTGAGGATGGGGATTGCTTGAGTCTGTGGTACCCCAGGCAACGTGAGTCTGCAGTTCCCTGTGCAACATAGCAAGACCTAGTCTCAAAAAAATGTATTTTACATAAAACCATTCCTATTTTATGAAACCAGACAAAGAAGATTATACACCTTCATTAGGATCACAGAAGACAGAAGAGAGAAGAGCTTCAAGGAAGACTCAAGTCCATTTATGATTTTTGAAAAAAGTAACTCAAGGATGCAGTTTTATACTTTTATACACTTTATATTTTTATGTAGTATCCTTCACACAAAAGATTAAGCAACTGTCACATGATCACAGGACCGTTCTGGGCTCTTTTTAATGGTCCCTTCCACTTTGTTGTTAGCTTTGCTTGACTAAACATCACTCCTTCTTCCTGCTTTTCTGGCAGCCTTCTTTTCACTCTAGCTCTGTCATAACTGTTGCTAGATGAACTATGCTAAACTGCACAATTTACTTGCTAAATCTAGGCAACCTTATGGGAACTGAGTTTTAGGATGGGACCTTGTCATATCTGGCACTGTATCATTGACTTCTAGTGCAGTGAGCCACACACAGAAGGCAGGCAACAATCATTCACTAAATAAGTCAATGAATATGAAAAAGAACCCATGGATATTAGACTTTCAGAGCTGGGTAAAATCCTGGGCATCATTTAGTCAAGTGCACTTCTAGCATTATTTGCTAAGCAAAGTTTGAGTAAATTGAGGCCCTCTGATATGAAATGATTTGCTCAAGGTATCAAAAGCTTCTACTGCTTGTGCTTTTAAGTCAAAGAGTTGCCTGAAGAACACCGAAAGATGAGAAGATCTGCATGGTTCCTGCTTATTGCAAGTACTGGGTTAATATAGCAACAAACAATAGATGAGAATTACAACCTGAAATATCAGAACTCAGGACTCTTTGTTAATCATGGTCATAGAATTATCGCTCTATAATTCTTCAATTAATCTGAAAAGTAATAAGGCAACTTTTGCAAGTAGAAAATTTGTTTTTCTATGTCTCAATATCCCTTTCCTATGTTCTGAGAAAAAGATATGAATACATAAGGTAGAATGGTTTATTTTTTTCATTTAAGGAGATGATTCCTCCTCTAAACTTGGAACTTTTTTAATACTCCCTGTCTCAATGGGAGTATCATTATCTATTAGGTTGTGGAAATCTAAAGCTTAGGGTGCATCCTTGATACTTTTTTCCCTTTACCCCCACTGTCAATCTGTTATCAGAGTCTACTGATTTTAATCTTCTGTAAAATCTATTCATGCTTTTTCAATTGAAATTCATTTCTATAGTTCAGAGGTGCATAATACTTCGTGTATTACTGTAACAATAGTCTCTTAACTGGTGTGCCTACATACATTCTTGGACCCCTTTAATCCATTCTCCTGACTAATAGTTTCTAAAATGAGAATATAATCTTATCTCCCCATTTAAAATTCTTCAATAGCTTCCCACTGTTTTAAAGATAAAGAATGGAAGGCTTAATATATCTCTCAACTCTTCCAGTCACTCACCTTGTTTTCTACAGTCCAAGGTGCAGGACCTTCTTTCCATTGTGAAACCAGGCTAATACCTTTGTCATCAGGTTTCTGCATTGCTACTTAGTTTGCCTGGATGATCTCCTTGCTCCCCTCCCTTCCCCATTTGTTCAGTTAACATCAAGGAGCTTTCCTTGGTCTTCCCAAAGTATGAGAATTCTATGAGGATGAGGCAGGTTTAGCATCAACTCTATTCCTAAGCAGTGAGAAACTTAATTCATATCAAATAGGTAGGTAAGTCTAGAAGGAATTTTGTTTTATCAATATTACTCAATCCTTTGATTTCCTTCTGCATTAGTCTTTCTCTAATGTGTTGAAGATCAAAGATTTGGAAGTCACTACACTTATCAAAGGATATTTTATGAACATTCATTTTTTTTCCAGCACCAACACCAATATTTCAAATCAGCCCCTTCTTTGTTGCTCTATAGGTTTTCATACTCTGGTGTTATATCCTTGAATAATGTTGTTTTATTATAATGTTGATAAAGAAAAAACATTGATTCCCAGTCAAGGAGTTTGCCTTTTTTCTCCATAACTGCATGGATTTTCTCTGGGTCCTCCAGTTTCCTCCTACCTCTGATAGATTGCACATGAGAGTCACTGGTGTGTCTAAATTGTCCCAGAATCAGTATGTGTGTGTGTGCATGAGTGTGTGCCCTCTGACAGAAGGGCATCTTGTCCAGGGTTGGGGTCCTGCCTTGTGACCGGAGTTGCTGGGATAGGCTCTGGCCACCAGCAGCCCTAAACTGAAATAAGTGGGTTAGAAAATGAATGAGTGAAAAAAATGATTGTTAAGTCACAGCTACTGAGAACTTATTGGAATATGTTAAGTGAAGATTTACTGTATCCCTGATATGTCTTTTTTTGCAAAGTTTAAGAGCAATTGTGGAAAGACAAGGTGGGGAGGAAAGCCAGCGTGCTTAAAGGCATGGTGTCTGGCAGAACATTTCTGGGTGGGGAGTGGGGGATGGAAGTGGGTTTGGGTGTGGTGATGCAATGAGGATCTGGAAACTGATTTCTTTAAAACTATCCATATCCTTCTTCCCTAGTAGCACAGGCTTAAGCCAGTTGCTCTGACTCACACGAAGATTTTATCAATGTATAGAAACCTTTCTTTGCCTACTCACCATGGGTTCATCTGTGTTCTTTTGGAACTGGACGAGGCGAACTCTGGTTACATTCTCCATATCCATGTCTCCATTCGCGCTTTCTGGAGAATCACCATTTAAATAGGGAGAGGTGGGAGGAGGTGTGACCCTCAATGCTTCATCACTGTAAACTTCATGTGCCACTACGTCATGAGTCTGAAGTAAGGCCTAGTATTTTATGAAGATAATAAAATATTAATAATAGGTCTATCACAGTAGAAATTTATAATATAAACATGTATAACTTATTCTTTACTTCTCAAAGAAAACTCAAAATATATTACATCTTGACATAATCATAAACTGATTTATCTGTGACAAATAATCATGATAGATGGATTTTAGGAAATGAAAAAAAGAATAAATATGTGAATCAGTGAGTGGATATGCTTGTTAATTACCTGGGCTAGAGGTATTGCTTGATTCTATGAAGGTGTCAAGCTAACTTGTTCAAAGAAAGGCTTATGCAATGCAATTTCAAATAATCGAGCAGAAAGAATCATTGGTAACTAGCACTGGCACATACATGTGTATTGGGGCTTAAAAAGGAAACAAATTTTAAAAGAAATGATGCAATAATCAGTATGCTAAGCAAGTATCTTTCATTGATGGTATTAACAACTTTATATAACCAAGGGATGAATATATTTTATAACAATGCCTTAGTAAAAGAAAAACACACAAAAGTATAATTTTCCAAATGTCAACTATGATGTGGAGCTCAAAACTAAGCTTATTACATGATATTGCTCATTTCTATCTTTTGGAATTTAAATGAAAAATAAGTTGACAATTATTTTTATGACTTCTTTTTGCAAAGCTCATTAACAAAGAGTGGTGTGGGTTTTTTTAATTGATAGTTGTATGCCATCTCTGTGGACACTAAAAAGGATATTCTTCCACTTACTATTGTTTTTGTGCCATTGTAAAAAAGTTTTAGCAAGCATGAATATTTGAATATTTCTACTTTAAAGAGAATTTTACAGCTGAATATCAATGTTTGGAACTTTACATAGACTATTTTTTCTTGTGTGCTAACTATAAATTTAGTTCTATTTTAATGTGTGATCTGTGTGGTAATGAAATAGCTGAACATAATGAAATGCAACTAAATCTGCTTTAAAAGTATAACCCATAGCCTCTCACATTAAACTAATTAAAAGGCTTCTTAAAGTCATAACTTGTTTACTTTAATGGCATGCACACAAGGAAAAAATAAGGGAATAATGTGGTAAGATCACAAAATAGATGGTGTTGATTTGGCATAAATTAGAGCATATGCTTGGAGCAATATATGCCCTTGGGATTCTAACAGAAATGGCAGATACTTCCAAGATCTCAGAGGGCTCATCTAAATTGGGGTCTGGAGGGAAACTAAGCTGTGTGCAGCTTGAGAGTAAGCAGGATTCTACAATGGGTCTAGGTATCCCGGGTTCCTGACTAGTGCATCAGGTGTTACTCTGGGCCCAACAACAGCACTCTGGGCTGTGTTATGAGCAAATCTCTCTTTAATATAGTGACTTAACAGATGAAGATTTAGGTTAGAAAGCAAAAATTAGTAACAGAAAAATGGAAAGCATTTATCTGCTGAAATTATGTTCATCATACTAACTATAGAGGTGCCTCCTATAATTAGTGAATTTGAAAAAATATTTTGTATGACTGGAGGGTATGTAAACAGAGACCCAAGCTTTCATCAGGAGAGTGCCAATGACATAGGTTAAAAAAAGTGTTTATGCTGCTTTATCACAGATGATTTTTATTCAGCCTTTTAAATTGTATGAGTAAACACTTGCATTTAATGTATTATTTATAAGAGAGGGTAAGTTCACAATCACAAAATATCCAAATTGAATTTTTATAGAAAAATGCTCAAATTATCTCACCAAATAAGGTCATATTTGGTATTAACCACAATTTGCCACTAGAAAGACTGCTATTATAACATGAAACTGAACCTAAGACTCAAAACTCACATGAAAACAGAGAAAAGAACCATTTCCAGATTTAAAAAAATTATTACAAATATGCAAAATAAAAAAAATAGGCAAATCGGCTCTTTGGCTGTCCTTGTGTTTTGTAGGCGGTAGCCGCAGGTCTGGGTGTACTAGTGCTCTCACCCTTGGTGGTTTGGGGGGGGGGGGCAGACCTCTCTGGCAGCTTATAGGCAGGGGCACCCAGGTACTCCCATGCACGGGTCTGAGCAGCAGGTACACAATTGGGGAGTGGGGGGGGTGACTAACTCCCTCTCGTTTACTCCCACTCCAATCAGTCCCCACCAGGATTAAGAAAAATACTAATAATGCAGCTGGTAGGCACAGAAGAGGTATGGGAAATGAATAAAGGCCCTGGAAACACACATCTCCTGGGCAGAATCCAACATAAGCACCAGAGAACCAACAGACACTGGACTGTCACACCAATTTTAGTGCTAACTTAGCACAGAATTACACCTACAACATCACTGAGGGCTGGAAGCCAAAATCCCAGTTCAGATATGTCTTCAGTGAGAGCAACATGACTCCCTCCCTCAGTCCTATCCACAGCGGTGGAAGACCACAAAATGTGGCAGCGGCTGACAGCAGAGCTGCAAACCAAGAGAATGGAAACCAGCTGGACTAACCATCTGCTGATGTCTGTTCCCATGGAGGAACTTCTCTATGGACAATGGCTGTGAGCCAGATTCCCTAAGTCAGAGACCAGAACCACAAGTGATGAAGCAGTGAAATGCAACAGAAAATAGGACGGAGGAGACAACCAGCAAGGAGGAGTAAGCACTGATAGATGGCAATTGAGGTTGGACTGGCTGCCTGATGCAAAGATAAGACTGGAAATCTAAGCAGCATGGTCAACTGTGTTCCAGGACACAGATACTCATCAAGGAAAGGACATTGCTTGAGAAAAAGAAGAGACCAAAGGGCTAAACATGGATCAACAGACAGCAACAATAGAGAAGTTGGGGTAACTGGAGGGGGTGGTTGAGGGGAGGGCAGCACTCCCAAGGGGATCAACAACCATACAAAGATGAATGATGTATGAAATCTAAAAAAATGAATAAACTAATAATAAAAACCAGGTATATCAAAGTTTGAATATTTTTCTTCAGATATCTTATGAGGTATGACCGAGCAGTTGGTACTAAGCTGACATAGCTGTTATTTTTAATTATATGAGAATCATGTAATTGGATAGAAATACTTTTACTTTTTATAATGTAATAAGGATATGAATGAGGCAACAACTTCAGACTAGGGTGAAAAATATGACTACATAATATTGAATAGGAGAAATATAAATTTTAGTTTTGAAAAGTGGTTTCACTGACTTCTTAATTACAAACCATAAAATTTACCAACTAATAAAACTTTTATGATAAACTAAGGTGATTCTAACCATATAGGTTTTTTTCTTAAATAGGATACAAATTTGCTTTTAAAAAAATCTTCTAGATTCTTGGAGTTGTCTCCTTAGCACAGCAGGTAACATGTCGGTTTCATAAAAATCTTCTAGATTCTATTTCTTAAGAAAAAATTAAATCATTAACTTTCTATTCTACTAACACATAAGTTTCTTTATCCTTAATGTTTCATATTTTGCAACTGCTATAAGCAGATGGTCTTTCATTAAAAAAAATAAAAGGAAAACCAGTCCTGCAAATGGAACTGAAGGAATGATTTCAACAATATTTTTTATAACGATCCCTAAAGAGAGTACAGATTTTAAAAACTCATTTATATCTATATATACATTTTACTCTTTAATTACTATAAATATTTACAGTATCTGTAATTTAAGTATCCAATAGATTAATGTTAAACTCATATTTTAATAATTAGAAAGCAAGGGATAAGTCAAAATTTTGGACAAATAGGTGAGAAATTAGTAGTACATCAGAATAACCCTCAAATTTTGGTATAAAAATATTATAAATACCAAAATATTTCCCTTTAGCTATTAATATTTCCTTTAAAATACCAATATTTTTTAAATGATGATCTTAAAAATACTTACAAGACAGAAAGTTCCAGCATCAAAAAGTTTATTTAACATAATATATAGAGCTCAGAATTATATTTCCCACATGGGACATTATTCAAAAATAAGCTTATTTGGGAATGACCAATCTAGCTCAAGATAAGTTTACAGGAAAAAGATCCTCATCAAAAGGATCCTCTGAAAATCAACCCCCCTTTAAGAGCATGGACTTGGAGCCAGTAAGATCTGTTTTTTTTTTTTTTTTGTTTTGTTTTTTTGTTTTTTGAGACTAGGTCTCGCTATTTTTGCCTGTGGAACTGCAGGCTCTCGTTGCCCGGGGTACCACAGACTCAAGCAATCCCCAGCCTCAGTTTCCTAGGTAGCTGGGATTACAGGTGTGCGCCACCACTCCCAGCTACGTTTTTGGAACTAGGTCTCGCTACGGGTCCCAGGCAGGACTCGAACCGTGATCCCTAGCCCCGGCCGCTTCATAGGCTGAAGCTTACAGGCACAAGCCACTGTGCCCGGCTAAGACCTGGGGTTTTGAACCTCAGTGAGGTCAGTTACTAGGTTGGTGACTTGAAGTAAATCTGCTTTTCTATGGTGCAGTTTCCTTTGCGAACTATAAAATGGGATTTATCATACCACCTACATCTTAACCATCAGCAAGTCCTGATTTTTTCAACAATATCCAACATAGAATCGCAACCTACTTATTTTCCACTAGCGCATTTCTTTTCCAAGCTTCTACTATCTCTCACAGATGACTCTTAATTGGTCTCTCTATTTTAACTCTTATTAGAGTCCATTCTCTGTATGCCAATCCCAGGAATCTCTAAATCACAGGTCTGATAATGTTTTCCAGTTTGTAATCACCTGGTGCCATGCTACTGCAGTCAGCAGAAAATACAGGCTCCTTACTGTGGTTCATAAGGTCCTACATGCTCTGGCCTCTCTGCCAACCTCTCCTAGCACTTTTTGTACCACTCTCTCTATCCATAATGGCCTTACTTTTCTACCCCTTGAATCCACAAAGCTCTTTCCTGCCTCTGGGCTTTTGCATCTAATCTTCCACATGTTTGGATATTCAGGACGCTGGTTTTTTCATATGACAAGTCTCAGCCCACTTGTTAACTCCTCAGAGAGGCTTTCCCTGCCTATTTAAAATAGCTTTTATTTTACTATTATCTTCACCCCATTATTGTTTCTTCTTTTCTCTTTTTAGTTATCATCACTATATGCACTTGTCTTGTTAGTTTACTTGCTCCTGTCTGCCTCTAGCTCACCTGTTCATTCTCTGTTCCACTAAGAATGGAAGTTCCATGAGGGCAGGGATCTTGTTTGTCCTATTTGCCATTATCCTTAGTGCACAGCATAGCGCCTAGCACATAGCAGGATTTTATATATTTAGGAGTGAATGAAAATTGTTTCAAGCACCTACCAAGGTATTTAGAATTATAAGATTTATTTATTATTTTCAAAAATACTAATAACAATGCACATGTTAGCTTCTCTATGATTTCAGAAAAGCAAAGTAATTCAAAGCTTTGAAGGCAGTAAATTGTAGGATATGGAGCTTTCTGAGCATTAATGATTTTGCAAAAAATCATTGTAAAAAAAGACTCATATCCTGATTTTAAATGGAATACTTCCGGTGCTTCATCAATAAAAATAACTTTTCTTTAAAAAAAGATTCTTATTTGGATATACATTAATTGCTTCACTTAGTTTATATCAGATTTGACAGATCTATTGGTCTAATATGGTCCTATATCATTCTTACAATTGAGCTTAGGTTACTTTGCAATTTATAGACAGACATAGCTATCAAAATGTACAGGGTTATATTTATGGAAAACACACTGTACAGAACAACAGTGTGAGGTGAGGTTAAGCTACCTGCAAATGGGTATATTCTTAATCCAGTCAATGCTTGCCTGAGAATTTACTGAGAACTAAGGATGCCTTGCTCTATGCCCTACACACAGACACTAATGAGTAACTAATACTATCCACTAGCTCATATATATTGGGCATTAAGCATATGTCAGGGACTCTGCTAAATATGGTAAGTATTTCATCTACTTAATTTTTATTCCAACTCCATGAAGTTGACTCAGAGAATCAGAATTCACCGAGCTAGGATAGCAATGCTTGAACCTAATCCTAAGTTCATCTGAATGTGCAGCTTTAGCCACTTTTATGCTATACAAAATGTGAGTTCTAAATGGGGAATTAATCATAATCTGGGGAGACATGACTTACACATAGGAAACAACCAGGGAACAAGCCAATATTAAGCATAATTATTTCTGATATTTGTGATTTCTCAAGCTTGAGAATACTAATAGGTATGCAGTTTCTTCATTTTCCTGGTCTGAGAAACAGCGATAATAACAATACAGTGAGGTCCTAAGTTCCATTAGAATAATCAAACTGAGATGAGCTATGCCCACTCATTCAGAAGAGGCCTGTTCAGGTAGGTCAGCCATATTAGAATGAGCTGCAGGTGAGTACAAACAAGTATGGAAACAGTAGAATAGAGAAAGGTCAATGTGCATTTCAGAAGTGTTGGGAGAGTATGGCAGCAGATGAAATTTGAATCAAGGTGCATGTTTACCTAAATTCTAAAAAGTGCTTGCTCACTGGCACAGATTTGATTTCTTACTGTAACTTAATGGAGAGTGCTGGTTTCATATGGAATCAAGTCAAATGTACTAAAGGATTAAACTTGAGTTTACTCTTTAATACTTGGTGGGAGAGTAGGGTGAATATAGTAATTGCTTCTTTCTTGGGGGTCACTTTGAGAAAAAAATTCTATTTTGCTGATTGGGTTAAAGTTTCAAAAACATTGTATTATAAAGAACCATCTATTTCAAAGTTCATAGTAACCATAAGATATACCTGTTATATATTGCTGTTGTAATTTTCCAATATATCATCTGGGTTCAGAGAATCCTTTATTCGTGAAAACTGTCTTTAATTTGAGCTTTCCGAAATAGTTCCACTGACTTAAAAACTGCCCTATCAGGAAGTAAATATCTTATCTGATGACTACACAGTCCTGAAAGAGTTATCTCACACATAGCTTCTTTATAATTCCCACCCAAAGTAAACAAAAGAATCTTAATGTATTTGATATTGGCTGGCATTGTATCTGAACAGTTTGGTATTATATGGATAAAACTATGGTGAAGGTGGCTGTATTTTGTGAAGTTTATTAAAAACATCTCTTGAAAGTAAGGTTTTAGTTCTAAGGATGTTTAATTGTTACTTACCATGAAATGAGGTTGTGTTAAAATACGCTTTAGTTCCTTTGCATCATTATTCTCAGGGTAACATGAAATTTCTTCCAATACCTAAAAATAAGTAGAACACATTATAGTACAAACAGGATGCAAGATTTAGAAAATACAGAATCCTTTCTAAATTAAAAATATAAACAGACTTTTAGAGTAGGCAAAATTATTTTGGAAAAATTACTTTATTCTAAGGTTTTTAATAAACAAAATAAGTATATTGATGGTAATAAAAAATAGAACAAATTGCTACAATAGTCTCTGCTTATGTTATCCAACGTAACATCTAAAAGGTTATTGAAAAAATAAAAAAACAAAATGACAAACCCATAACACATATTATAGTTGTAAGTAACTTAATGGAAAAATATCTCTGTAGATCTTTTCCCAAACTTACTACCAAAAGGAATTTGTAATAAAAGTTAATGACAGTTTTCCTTCATATTAGCACATATTAATATGTTAGAAAAAACAAAATGACACAGGCTCAAATAAAAACAATTTAAACAGTAAAAATACTTAAGGAACCTTCTCAGCAGAATCAGTGTTATTCTCTATGCTCATTTCACAAAGAGAACATCCTGCTTTGCCAATAGTTCCTAGGATTAATTGCCAGGAATCCAAGAGAATAATTTTAAAAAAGCACAAATTTTCCTCCTTCCACTCAAATTTTCTTTACTAGTTAATTACAAACATCTGTGCACAGGAAGAAATGGTTGTTTTCAAATAAAATTGTTCTTCGAAAGCTATCGCTTACCATGAGGATGGCATTTACCCATATAAAATTTGGTTATGTGACATGAGTCTGGGGAAAGCGTCTGTTCTTCAGAGTAAACATACTGGTCTGGTTCTAACTGTAAATGGCTAGACTCACAGGGTGGTTTTGGAACACTGCACTGGGTTTTAAGAGTTGAGCCAATCAAACATTATTTCAATAGGACTGGGTATCTGGGGTACACAAATCATGTACCTAGTAGGACTTTCCCTTCACCTTTTAAAGTCTGAACAGTGGGGCAGAAAACAGTTAGAAGACTACTTAGCCTAATGCTTAGATTTCAGAAGCACACCCATGTGTCACTCAACCATCTCCTCAGAGAAGAACAGATAAACAAAAATGAAAGGATTTCTTTCTAATCTAACTCTGCACTAACAGGGGCTGGTTATCCTGATAATTCATAGTGCTAAATGATAAGCCAGTTCTCTGTGGTGTTTTTTGTGCTCTGGATTTCTCTACTGGTGAAATGAAAGGATGAAACCATCCTCTGATCTCCTGCTACTCTCAGTGTCTATGATTCTAAACAAGGCATGGTCTCCTAAGTCAGAGAGAACCTTTTCTGGCTGGTGTCATGACCAGGTGGGCAGGCTTAGCAGACCCCTTGGTCTTGTTTCTCAGTAAATATAGTTTCCAGTGTAGGTCTTTTGTTTAAAGTCTGGTAGGGAAAAGATTTTCTTTTATGCTGTCACTTAGTAATCTCACTTTATAAGAAAAAAGAAAAAGCGTTTTAACAGGGAAATGTTTATTTGCATAAAGACTTTTATAACATCAGAAAGTGAAAGAAAAAGTTAGATGGTATCTGACAATCTGCTAGTTCATTAAAATTTAGTAATTGCAAAGAAAAATTATGCTATCACTAGAAATAACATTTATGAAGACTAAACAGAAGCAAGGATATTTATTATATAGTCAGGTAAAAAATTACATTTTGATAATAACTATAAAAATTTATATGCAAATAGAGAGTGATTGGGAGTGGATATGCAAAAATGAAAATTACTGTGTTGGGGTGATAGGATTATGGACAAATTTTTAATTTTCCAAAATAGCTGCAACATCATGTTTTTAGTAACAGAAAGTTTTAAAAATTTGTGACAGATGTACACTGACAATTTATTAAAATTACTTCTCTCTGAACTCAGTATATTTAATTGTATATGTATAATTAACTTTCAAACATTACCACCTTAAAAAAAAACTTGAAATTTTCATACTATGTCTGTTTTCACCAAACGCAATAAAATAACATTTTTTTAAAAAGAGAAGTAAGTGTGATGTGTTATTGTGTTTGTTAACAGCAGAACGAGAACTAGAAATCTATGTGATGTTACTGCTGAGATTTCTTTTTCTTCTCTCTTTGTAAATAATCAGTGATAAACTTGGAAAACTAGAGTACAATGTCCAACTGTGACTCCAAGGAAAAAGCCTTTTTTTGTGTGTCGTAGAGCTGCTTTCAATGAAGGAAGCAAATCTGCTACCCAAATATATTTACAAAATATATCACTTACCTCTTTGGCTCTCTGTACTGCATCACTCGGAGGATTCCTGATTTGCGGTGAAGACTTTGTGTTAATTTTGTCGTACAGCTAAAAAGTAAGTAAGAAAACCCAGTCAATACTCAAATAATTCTTTGCTAAAATTCAGCTTTTTATCTATTTCACTAAACAATATTTTTCCTCTTAAAAAGACAGGCTGATGATTTCAATGGGATCTTGTTAGTAATCTCTTACTCATCCAATGAGACTTGTTAGAATATGAGTCCTATGCATAGCCTTTAAAAAATCATTTTTAAAATAGATGGTCCAAAATTTTGTAAATGTGGCAATTTCCTTGACATTGCAAATTCATCAAAAGACATCACGGTGTTTTTTTTTCCCCTCTGGTACCAAAAACAATCACTAACATGAATACACAGTAATATGAAAGAATGCTTTCTGGCCAAGACACATAAAAGAATTTTCACAGAATCAAATCTTGGGAAAGGGCAAACCCAACTCCTTCTAAGAAGGAATGTTCTCACAGGAGGTTTATGCCTGTTTTACCAGGACTGTTCATTAACAATATCAGCGCTATTATCCTTAGGCAGGAAATCAAAGGCATGCATGTTTCCCTTTTAATGTGTAAATTCAAGGAACATGAGAAAATATTGAAAAAAATTTTTTTAAAACATCATAAACCTACAATCCATTTAATTTTCTGAAGAAATTGTAATTCTTTAGAGAAAAATCTCTATTGTTTAGAAATGCAATTAAAATATTCATTTCTGCCTCAGATGAAATGTCTCATTCAACAATGTGCTTTGAAAGTGTAAAGTTAAAAATGATCTTGGCTAGTCTGCCACTTCTATTTCCTTTTCGCTAAAGTAGGTGGGGAATTTTTGGTTGGTTTTGGTTTTGTTCTTTTTTCCTTCCCCTTCTCTGCACACCAGTGTTAGTGGAAAGGTCAAACACTGGCTTTAAATATTGCTCAGATTACAGTTAGATTTGTTTCTACTAATGCAAGTAAACTTTTATGACTCACAAATATTTGAACCAAATCATACATAAACATGCCTATGTGAAAATAGAGCACTGGCCATTTTAAATGTTGGTGTTAAGAAAACACCATTAAATCAAAGGTTCAATGAATAGTGCATGTAGGTTAAGAAAATGCTCCTCTCTTTAAAATATTATATTAATATTTAGAGAATTAGTGATGTGGTTGGTTCATAAAAGTTTGCCTGACTCTCCGTAAAATGCTTGTGGATGGTCTCTAATCTCTGAAGAGTTTCTCTCTCTAAATAGATTGCAAAGTTTGTCAGGTGTGGTGGCTTGACCCTGTAATCCAAGCACTGGGAGGCAAGAGGCCAGGGATCGCTTGAGTTCGCGGGTTCGAGACCACCCCGGGCAACATAGCGAGACCTGGTCTCGAAAAAGCAGCCAGGCATGGTGGGCGTGTGTAATCCCAGCTACCTGGGAGGCTGAGGCTGGAGGTTGCTTGAGTCCATGGGATCAGGACTACTCTAGGCAACATAGCGAGACCTAGCCTCAAAAACAAAACAAAACAACTCCAAAATTTGACATTTGCAACTCTGGAATATACTTCCCCATAGGAATAATGTTATAGACAGTGTTAGGGTTCCAGACCAGCTTATAGAGATAAAGGAAATACTGTACACATGCAGTGAAAATAAGGGATAAAACCCAAATACCTAAAAGCACAGAATCGTAAGTAAAAAAACACCCACACATTGAAATATAAGAAACTTTAAATAAAATTTAAAGACTTATGAATAAAAAAAAGAATTTTACAATATTCAAATGCTACTGTTTAGAAAAAAACAAATTAAATTCAAGGGTTTACAAGTTGATGGTTCTGTCACTTTAAGTCTAATTTCACCACAAATGATAAGTTTTTGCCTTTATCTGACCTAAGACTATTACACTACTTCAAGTTTTCAACAATGATTAGGATTAGCTTCTATTTACACATTTATTCATTTAACCTCAAACAACCCTATAAAGTTGATAATTTTAGTATTCCTATGTTCCAGATAAGAAAACTAAGGTAAAGAGCAGGAAAATGAGTACCACCTATCTAGCCTTACAATAACTTCATAAGTGACACACAGATGTCTGGAGTTTCAGTATTTCCTCTAAGGAATGTGTCTAGACCAAATTTTCTCTGCTCCCTTGGCCTGGCCTGGTCCAACTGATACTTTCTACTGGAAGTTCAGTAGAACTAGTGGTGGGATGACAGAGAGGTAGGATGCTTATTAATACTACCAAAAGCAGTGGGCAGAAATTAAAAGAGGTCTTTTGCTTTAGGTGGAAACACTGGGTTCTGTCCCAAGAGTTCCTAGGAGACCACAGGACTGGAGTACTCAAGGCAGGCATTGGATGGAGTGTACAGTGTCCCTGAGGATAAGAAGAGATGGTGACTCTCCAATGACTGCTCATTAACCAAAAAGGGCAAGTAAGATCAAAGGCAGAAAGGGGCTTGTTTTGTCACCATCAGTGGGAAGAAGTGGTCCCTTGCTCATCCACCCACCCATCCATCCATCCATCCATCCATCCATCCATCCATCCATCCATCCATCCATCCATCCATCCATCCATCCATCCATCCATC
>PVHY01000511.1:109250-152148 GCA_004024945.1 Uropsilus gracilis | reverse complement strand
TATGTTTGTAAGAGAATTTGTAAGAGAACTTACAAATTTCAAAGACCTTATAACCATAGGCCCAGAAACATATGACTGCTTGGTCCTTTGGAGGAGCTAACAGTAGTTTGGGTCCCAGCATTGTCAACTGAAAAGCTTTCAGTGAGTAGGCCCAAGTTGGGGACTATATGCATAACACATCAACCTTCATTTTCCTCCTCAATTTCTTTGAATGCATTTTTTCCTTAGGGCCTAACAATATTCAGGAATATTCATAACAAATACAAACTGCTTGGGAAATAAGCAAAGCAGGTAACTAAAAAGTCATCAATGGAGAAAAGTTTGAATGCAATGTAACTTTAAAGTGTTTAAAAACAGTAGTCAGAAATACATAGTTTTTCAATGCCTTGTTCTTATGGGTCATCTTCATATTGTTTGTTGACTGCAAGGGGATATTCA
Source organism: Uropsilus gracilis (assembly GCA_004024945.1). Classification (NCBI taxonomy): domain Eukaryota; kingdom Metazoa; phylum Chordata; class Mammalia; order Eulipotyphla; family Talpidae; genus Uropsilus; species Uropsilus gracilis. Next base: position 151,710 of record PVHY01000511.1, on the reverse strand, counting down.
GTACTTGAAGTTCAAGTTCAGGCGGATATTAGTCAAGGTTTGAGGGCAATGAAGAAGTGGTTGAGTTTTTGAGAATAAAGGGAGACTTCAGTTCCCCTTTATCACCCATTGTCCCCTCTTCAATTACATGTATAAGGGATATATAGAAAATGATTTGGGGTTTTACTGGTTGTCTTGGACTTTCAGCTAAAGCCCAGAGCTAAGGCAAACAGGAAGTCTCCAAGGATACTGCCAGATCATCTTTTCAGGGCTTGCTGAAAGGGGTCCCAAATGGTCCTTTCATACTCAACCCAGCACCCCCCCCCCATTTTTCTTATAAAGGAAGACACCTGAGATCTGTAGGAGTCATAGACTGAGAGGAATAAGTATGATTTTGCCTTCTTTTTGTTGAGGATAGGAGAGGGAGTTGCTCCCTCCCTCATGCAAAGCAAAAGATGGTAGATGTTCCAAAGTACCATTCATAGGCTGGTTCTATGCTAGCAAGGAGAGCTCAGCATCTCATTCTCTGGAAGGATGCTTGCTGAGTTGCAGCAACTTACATGACCCATCTTGGTGTACCAGGAAGGAGTCCTGTGAGAGACAGAGTCTTGGCATGGCTCTGACATGTGGCGATTCAGGTGCTAACTAGAAAGACAGGTGTCTACCTCTTTCCTGGCTGGAGGCTGCCTGGGGCAGCTCTTGATGGCAGAGTGAGAGGACAGTGGTGGGGCAGTCCATGGCTGTAGTGTATGATGGGGTAAGAATGTGTATGTTTCCCATGAATCAAGGAGTTGCCTTAGAACATAACCTGGCTAAAATCACCCTACCCAAGTGGTTGGCTGTACAGAGCCAAGGGACCTAGCAGTCAGTAGCTATGGGATAATACCAGGGGGCAGGAGGTAAGAGGGTGTTGCTGAGCTGGATGGTACAGTGACAATGCTGAAACTACATATTTGTAAGCCAGGACAGAGACCACATTTCAGTGCCTGCCACACCAAAGTGTAACTGGCACTGCTGGCCCAAGGGACATGGTTATAGAACATCCTGTGTCAGTGCCTCTGTCTTTTTTCCTTGACCAGACTCTTAAGTTCTTGACATTCACTAACAGTAGATATTTAATATGTTTTCTCAAAAATATAAATGATTATTTGAGTTGGGGCATAGAAACTGTAAGTAGATATTTTTAAAACATCCAGAGTAACACAAAAATAAACTGGGAATATTTATTTTAGTTTGTTTCTTTAGGAACCAGATATCATTTATTTTTGGTCTTGCTTGCACAGTTAAAAAACTTTCCCTTAAAATGAAGAAATACAGTTGACTACATTTCTTTTCCCTTTTGGTATGCTTCACATATGACTTACTTCATGAAAATTTCAAGGTAGAATTTTAAGGAGAGAGCTGAGGTCCAGTGAGGTGGCGTGATGGACTCAGGGCCCTGCCACCAGAGCAGCAGAGACTTGGGCGTGGCCTCCTGCTGGATGTGCTGTCCTTCCTCTCTACCAGGTTTCCTCAGTCTGTGTTAGAGCTCAGTAAAATACAACATCTCATGCTGGAGAGACACCTACAGCAAATATTTTTGAAGAAACTATAGACAATGCCATTTATAGTCTGGTAGGAAAAAAATACACTATGATTCGAAGGATACTAGCTTACCAATTACAAGCTTTGCCTTGTTAGAACATGTTAGAATGTCTTTTTTTGGCCATACAGTAAATATTTAAGAGTTTAGGGGTCATTTGATCTCTGTCACAACTACTCAACCCAATTATGTGTTGCAAAGGCAGCCATTAACAATCTGATAATGGGCATGACTATGTTTCAATAAAACTTTATGTAGTCAAACAGGTAGTTGACTGGATTTGGCCTGAGGACCATATTTTGCCAATACCTGCTCTTGAAGCTTAAATTCAAGGTGCGCTGAAGTTACAAAATATATTTCCTTTTGCTATTTGCTTTCTTAAATGTGAAGATATCCTTGTATTTATAAAGTTGAGGGTATAGAGGCTGAGGTAAAGGGAAGAATATTAATAAATTATCCCTGGAGGGAAAACAAGAATTAATCTACTCTTACTTGTTTTCTCTTTCTAAGGGAATTAAAGTTACCCAAGTTCAGCACTTTTTATTAAAAAAAAAAAAACAGGCAAAAAGAGGAAATGTGGACAGCTGCAAAGGAATGAACTTTCACACCAGCTCACTCGCAGACGGGCTGCTCATTCCCAGTTTCTGGCACCAGGTCAGACATGACCACAGACAGGCTTTATCTTTCTATCTTAAGGAGTTAAAACACAGTTCCAGTAGGAGCCTGTATTTTATTTTTGAGGTGGGTTATTTCAAACAAAGCAGATTATTTGATGATGGTAATATTAAGTACAATTCTCCTGAGATTTACGCTTTCAAACATAAAGATGGTGGCATAAGTCAATATGTCACTTTATACTTTCATCAAAATAGTAAATCAAGTTTTATTTTTTACCATACTCATTGTATGTCACCTTCCTTTAATTTCTAGTTCTCAAATATAAGGCTTTGTTTTGCTCATGGTTAATATACACTATTTGGTGAGATCAACATTGAAAATGAAACAGCTGTCAGAGAACTTGGGTTATGTGCCCCACTAACTTTCTGGCACAGAGAAAATCAAATCTAAGTACCTTAATGTGTATTACTTGTTATAAGATTATAATGTGTGCAACTAGACTGCAAACAGGGTCAAATAACGAATGGGTATGTAGAATTTCACGGAACACTGAAGTTCATTAGTAACCACTGTTTTACCACTAACTTCAAAGATACCAAATAAAATCTCCGCTGGGAAAGATGCAAAGTGACTCTTTCCATCAAATATTAAGTGGCAAAGTGTGTGGCTAAATGTGTCCATGATCCTAATAAACAGATAACAGTGTTCACAGGTTTACACTGCACAAACATAATGGGAATTGAAATGACTTGTTCTAGAAACACTATCTTGTTGTCTTAGTATAAAAAGATGTATGTGTGTGTATATATGTATATATATATTCAGACTATCTTATCCTATTAGGAACTTTCTTGACCGTTTCTGGGAATTGTCTGTGAAGAAGTTTGGTGAAAAGGAGTCAAGTTCCAAAGTCACATCTTTTCAGTGCACCCAGGTACTATCCAACACTACATGTGAATCTGGCAAAATGTTAGGGAAAGATGATTTAGGACTAAAATATTGGGAACCAGTATTTTACTTTTGTACTGGAGTTGGTTTTCTGAAGTTAGAGGTTAGAGAAAGTGTTTCTGAGCTCTAAAAATCAAGCTTTCCTGATTAAATTTACATATAAACTCAGCACCTTTAAGTTAAAAATATGAAAATGCCCTTTCAAAGAATTTTGGTATTATTAAATATTACCTAGTTCAAACTGGGAGAAGTATATTTAGCAGTGGTTTAAAGATTATGTGAATGGGAAACATTAAATATGAAAGAAAAACACAAAATTTAAACCAGCACTTGAAAAATTAAGCTACAATTAAACTTAGGAAAGAACTTATATAACCTGTCCATCTTACATGTAAAAGAAAAATTATGCATCATTGAACTATTATGCTTTTCAAAAAGAAAATAAAATCACCTGGGTCACTTTTCTTTTATGGAATTAAAAATATTTTTTCCTAAAAACTTATATTCCATAATATTTCTAAAAGTCAATTTAATTTTTTGAAATAGTTGAAGAAAGCACTTAAAGATTAATCATGCCGATGACTCTCCATTTTCGTGGAGATAAATATTCCATTCATTTGAAGAGTGCATATTTTATTTGCACATTATACTTAAAAAATTGGCCAGGCATGGTGGTTTGTGCCTGTAAGCTTCAGCCTATGAAGTGGCTGGGGCTAGGGATCGTGGTTCCAGTCCCACTCGGGGCAACACAGCGAGACCTAGTCCCAAAGAAATAGCTGGGTGTGGTGGCGTGTGCCTGTAATCCCAGCTACCTGGGAAGCTGAGGCTGGGGATTGCTTGAGTCTGTGGTACCATGGGCAATGGGAGCCTGCTGTTCCATGGGCAAAAATAGTGAGACCTAATCTCAAAAAAAAAAAAAAAAATTTAAAAAATTAAAAAATAAAAAATTGTACTAGGTGCTAACTTTAGCTCGAAAACATGTTAACAACTAAGTTTTAGAAATCTTACACTGGCTTCTTATCTAAAGAAAGTGTGTCAAGTCTGCAAATCTAGTAATCATAATGAAGTAGCTAGAATCTTACCCTGGAATTTATATTTTCTCTGGAGAAAGGTCCAGGTCTGCTATAGTTACTAGGGCCCAATTTAAACTGGATAACTAGGGTTGAAAATGAGTATCTGATAAACTGTATGTTGTATTTAGTGGCCAAGAGGAATGTCCCTGGAAGCCCTTGAGGAAGATATCCCAGGAAAACTTTAGCCTCGTAGTACAGCAGTGACGTGCTAGTTTAAAACAAGTTTGGGAAATCATGATGGGTATATAGTCAGCTGAGAAGGGGTTCAGGCCCGACTAATATGCTAACTAAATCCACTATGTTAGTTTTCTTCTGATAGCAAACAGGAAGTTGAATAATTAATACAACTGAACCAATTCAAAGAGCTGCAAAATACTTTGGATCCTGACAACAAATGTAACCCTTCAGGAGACCCTTTTTTGGGCTTAAGTTGCATTTGTCTACATACAGAGCTGTTTTTGTTTCAATCCTATTTGAACATCATGCTTATAGGGACTATTTTTGAATCCAAGAAATGAAGACTTACTTGACCTCCTAGTTCAATCTCAAAAGAGTCCTTTTGCTGGTCTAACAATATTGACCATCGTGGTAGATTGCTGGTCAGTTGGGAGTTATTTCTGAGAAATTCAAACACTGGACTCATATGACCTAACTTGGCTGTTCTCTAGGCCTTTTTTGGTTGGCAAATAACTAAAATTAATTCCTGTAAGTCACATTGTCTATCTCTTGAGTAAGCAAAAGAAAGCCATGAGAAAACACAGGCAGTTAGCTTATATTAGGCAGGCTTTATTTTGTTTTTAATCAAGCCCCCTGAAATAGTGTACTTTTAAATATTAGCTTCCAAGAGTTTACCCAACTGTGAGACATTTCACAACAATTTTTTTCTAGTAAAAAAGAACTGCTAAGAACAAAAAAAATTAAAATCTGATTTCCTAACCTGTGCTCTTCTGAACTATCAACAATTATAATTAAATAACATTCACACTAAATGAAAATTTGATTATTATTAATTTTCTGCTTTAATAGAAAAGACATTTATACTACATTAAGTCATGTGATATTTAATGTAATTACTGATGCAAAACAATAATTTTTGAGTCATGATATGACTTAGTTTACATAGGTAAACAGCATGCATTTGTCTGAGTAGTTGTAGCAAAAATAAATTTCTGTTGTGGAAAGTTAAAAGAGAACGAAACAAAGACAGTCTGGCAGAAGTGGTTTATGAGATAATGTCTGAAGGCCACAAAGGAAAGAAAGAACTTATGTTCTTGGGTTGTGAATACAGAAAGTCAGTCCCACTGACTGGGACATTTTTCAGTTGAATATACCACATTCCTTTTGGAGGGAACCCCTCCTTTCTTTGAAAATAGAAGAATCAGTGTATATTGCATTTTATTTTATTTTATTTTTTAAAATTTTAAAACAATTTTTATTTATTTATTTATCTATTTTTCTTAGAGACTAGGTCTCACTATGTTGCCCAGGACTGTCTTGAACCCGTGGACATCAGTGATCCCTAGCGTCAGCCTCCCAGGTAGCTGGAATTACAGGCATGCACCACCATGCCAGGCTGGATATTGCATTTTAAAGGCTTTTGACATTTGTTTGCCTGCTGATAAAAAGCTGACTATGGTGCCATTACAAGGGAATGGCACTCAATGGGAAACAATGATACTGTGGACAAGGCAATTCATTATTCTTGGTATTTTAAAATAAATTATAGTTTGTTTTAAGAAGCAATTTGTTTGAAAAATAAAGGAACTAGAAGGGCTCCTGTGAAACTCACCCATTCCTTTCATAAGGATGTATAATATAGGAGCTAACATGGAATCCTAAGAGTAATTGCCTGCAGATGGACTAAGGCTGAATTCCCAACTATGGGATAGCTGTATTGGGAGCTATGTCATATGTCCATATGATGACTAGTACATGGATTTTAAAGGGAACGAAATTCTAACACATGCTATGGTACAGATAAATGTTGGGGACATTATGATACATGAAATAAGCCAGTCATAAAAGGGCAACTGCACATGACTTCACTTAGACAAAGTCCCTACAGTAGTCAAATTTATTGATAGGAAGTAGAATAGTAGCTATCAGGGGCTGAGGAAAGAGGGCTGTGGGGAGTTATTGTTTATGATATAGAGTCTTAGTTGGGGGGAGATGAAACAACTTCTGGAGAAGACTGGCGATGATGGTTGTAAAACAGTGTAATTGTATCACGTTACACTGAACTGTATACTAAAAATGGTGAAGATGGTTAAGTTTTGTGCTATATATATTTTATCACAATGAAAAAATAAATTAAGTCAAATAAAATCTGCCAAATCACTGTGAACTTTGGGAAATGACAAATATGTATTTGAATGTAGAAGAAATTGAAAGGATATGCCAAAACACATTGCTCTGAGGTGCCCCCCCCTTATTAAAATACACAAAAATGTGTAATTCATAATGCTTTAAATAGAAGGGTAATTTGAACTTTTCCCATAAGACATACTTACATACTGGTTAATAAGACAATTCCTGCGATAAAAAACAAATTCAGTCCTTTAAAATTCGTAAAAGATAAGCGAGCCACAAAATAAAAGACGTTCTGACGGAGGTTTTCCAAAATGAAGGCATCTCTCACACTAGCTTTCTTGGTTTGTCCAGAAAATATACATTCTCCTCAGAAAGATGTATTTTCTTTTTGATGATAGTGTGAATGTTTATTTTTTCAGATTATTTACTTGTATATAGAGGTACAGTTAATTTTTTATTTGATTTATCCTTCATTTTTTGTTAAGTGTGCATATTTATTAGTTTTGATAGATTTTTAAAAAAGATTTCTTAGGATTTTCTACATACACAATCATATCTCTGCAAGAAGACAGTTACTCATCTTCCTTTCCAGCCTGCATACCTTGAATTCCTTTTTCTTACCTGACTGTACTGGTTAGAACCTCCAATCCAATGCTGAATAAAAGTGATAAATGGACAGTATTTGCTTTACTTTTGACTGTATTATTTTTCTATTGCTGCTTATTGTTGCTTAACGGGTAACCATGTGTGTAGTCTTTTTTTTTTAATCTAAATTTGTTGATACCTACATTCAGAATGAAGAAAAACGCTGGGCACGGTGGCACATGCCTGTAAGTTTCAGCCTATGAAGCGGCTGGGGCTAGGGATCACGGTTTGAGTCCTGCTCGGGGCAACACAGAAAGACCTAGTCCCAAAAAATAGCTGGGCATGGTGGCACATGCCTGTAATCCCAGCTACCTGGGAAGCTGAGGCTGGGGATTACTTGAGTCCGTGGTACCCTGGGCAACGTGAGCCTGCGGTTCCATTGGCAAAAATAGTGAGACCTAGTCTCAAAAAAAAAAAGAATGAAGAAAAAAATTGAAAATATTCAGGGCACATGAACCTCTAATTCTCTTTATCTCAGTCATTTGCAACACTTTTTCACTGAGTACTTCAACTATGTATGGAAACAGACTTGAGTTTCTAACTAAATGAGCAAAAATTAGACCCAAAGTAAGGAGCAGTGTAGTTCATTACCTATCTGGTTTCATACCTGCTGAAGTTGACCTTTAAGACTGGAAGACTGGATGGAACCCTAAAAATTATCAGTGGATTATCTTTTCAGATAGGCCCTATTACTCTACATATTCAATTGCAAATTGACTAGACTTTAAATTTGTGGGAAATTTAGCTTTTGCATTTTGTGAATGTTCATCTATTTAAACATTGAAACAACATTACTTCTCAGACTACAAATTGTTAAAAAAATATCACCAAATTATTGCAGAAGTTCTATTTTTTTACTTAAGGAAGCTTCCGATTTCTAAAAATATGCTTTTTTTTTTGAGACTATTTTTGCCCGTGGAACCATAGACTCACGTTGCCCAGGGTACCACGGACTCAAGCATCCCCCAGCCTCACCTTCCCAGGTAGCTGGGATTACTGGTGCATGCCACCATGCCCTGCTACATATTTTTGGAACTAGATCTCCTTATGTGCCCCCAGAGGGACTGGGACTGTTAGGGTGTGCCACCCCACACCCCTCCGGGTGTCATTGTCTCCTGTTTAAAATTGCAGATTTCAAGGAAGGTCTGTTAAAATGTGAGAATGACCTTAATTAGAATTTCCTTTCAGAAAATTCCATCAGAAAGATATAAGGGGAAGGAAGAAGTGAAACAGGTTTTTTTCTTTGTAATATGAGAATTCAGGAGCTGTTCCTGGAAGGTGGGGGGGGGGAGAAAGAATGTATAAAGAGGTTTAAAACAAAGAGAAAAGAGGAAAGATGAATGGAGTTTGAGATTCAGGTTTGGTTTCAGTCATTTTGTAGGATGGAGATGTGAACCATGTGAGCTTGGCCATGTGGCCAAGGCATGGGGCCTGCAGCCCTTGGCTGGCCCGGGCTAGCCGCATGTGTGCTAAAGGCAGTTAAGAAGTTTGCAGATTTGAACTCCAAGTTGGAGTTTGTTTTACTGAGTTTAACTTGTGTCTGGGAGAGGCTGTGCAAAAGGTCAGGACTGAAAAGAAAGTTAATTTTGCTGGGTCCGGTACCATGAAGTTTCTTCTACTACCTGGAGGACAAGGAGAAGACAGCGTGGACGACAAGGAGGAGCGCACCAAAGGAGCAGTCAAAGGAAGATATCTTTCAGCATCTGGAGATGAACTCTGACTGACTGGACATTGGTGAGATGATCAGGACTGAGAGACTGAGGATTTTTAGATAATCTGGGAAAGGACTTTGGACAATGTTGAGAAAGTTTTTAGACAATATTAAAGTAATCGGAGTTTTACTTACATGTTTCTTTTGTAGTAATTAGGAAATCACTTTGTTAGAAATAAATTAGTCTGCCCTGATAGTCTTGCTTTGACTTGGAATTTTGGTTGAGAAGGCTGGGGATGGTGGAAAGAACCCATGAAACTCTAAAAGGGTAAACTGAGGCAAACTAGTGTAAGGTGTAAACTGTAGTTTTTAAGTTTTTTTCTTCTGTAGTTTTTGGAGCTGGGAGCTGAGAAGCAGCTGGCTGGCTTTTGCATATCAATAGGTAGCCAGTGAAAATTGCTAATGTAACTGCTTGTAGCCTGCTTTGTACAGAGAAGCAGGCAGAGATGTGCTTCAAGTTTAGGGCAAAATGTCTTATTCTCTTTTTTACCCTATTTCAGAACCGGGATCCCTGGCCCTGGCAGCGGCTTCCTAGGTTGCTGCTTACAGGCATGTGCCATTATACCTGGTTTAAAAATATGTTGTTTCCAAATATAAGTACTAATTTAATATCATCTCAAAAAGTCAAAAGAGTAAATTATGGGTTGTAGCTTTCCAGTGTTAAGCCCTGGTCAGATGGAAAAAATCCTCTAATCCCCCTAAATAGTAAAAGAATTATAATACAGATGTCAGTAATGTAAAATATGCCAGTTTCAGATACCAATCTATTTCTAATGCATTATTTAAAAACTATTCAATCTATCATAAAATCTATGTACATATTAATATAAAATTATTAAAGTAAGACACTAGTGCAGCTTCTTTTTGCTTTACTAATTTAATCACTGACTGTATTTTTAGAATACATAATTTAGGACTCCCCTCTCCCCCCAAACTGATATTAATGAGGTAGGCCATCACATTTACCATGGAAACAGCAGTCTGTAACAAATGTTAACAGCTGTTTAGAGGTATAACAGATGGTGGGCAAGAATGTTTAAAACTTAGTTGTCAAAGTTTGGCAGAGAGATAAATGTGTCATTTAACAATGTTTTATAACATTGTTGACTTACAAAGTAAACATTTATTCTGTAATAGGAAAATTCCTACAAGAAGTTGAGATGACTGAGAATCACTACCAAATAACACTTGCAAAATGCTATTTGACTGTAAGAAAACTTGATTTTTTTTTTAGCTCAGCATAAACATCCATTGATTAGCTAACTTATCATGTACAAGTTCCAACATCATAGTCCAAGTTCTGACTCAAAATATTTATATGCATTGATGTTGCAGGTCTAGATGAAAAAGAAGTAAATGTTTCACTGCCCTAAAAATAATCATATCTAACTACATTTTATTTTTATTTTTTATTTTATTTATTTATTTATTTTTTAGAGACTAGGTCTTGCTATGTTGCCTGGGGTACTGCAGACTCAAGCGATCCCCAGTCTCAGCCTCCCAGGCATCTGGGATTACAGGTGCCCACCATGGCACCGGCTGCTTTTTTGAGACCAGGTCTCACTATGTTGCCTGGGGTAATCTCGAAACTGTGAACTTAAGCAATCCCAAGCAATAATGACGCTGCTGAAGAAAAAGATGATGATAATGGAATGCTGTGAGCTAGCCACAAAACAGAATGAACTTCAAGGGTTTACTGGGACCCAAGGAAAGTTAGTTATTTGAAAAAAAATATAACTTAATTGGAAATGTCTTCAAACTAAAACACATTAAAGAGGAAATCTATTTCCTTATCTTCCTGAGCGCATTTGAAAGCTTTATTAAGTATATTAAAGTGTACAATGTGATGATTCAACACCATATATGTTGTAAAAGAATCTCACTATCCAGCTACTGAATTTATTCACCAACTCACACATGTACTTTCTTTTGCTGAGAACAGTTGGATAATTCAGTATAACCAACTATATTCACCATGCTATACATTAGATCCTCAAATCTTACTCATTTTACAAATGAAAGTTTATACCCTTTTACTGACCTCTCTCTATTTCCCACAGTCCCCAGCCTGGGACAACCACCTTTCTATTCTCCTGTTTGGAGTTTGATTTTTTTTGGGTACCTTCCAAATATATGTGCTACCATGCAGTATTTGTCCTTGCCTGTCTAATTTTACTTAGCACATTTAAAAACTATTGTTTCCCAGCTGTTCTGTAAAGTACATTTTGGAAAATTTTGCTTTAGTTTAATTTGCATCATTTGATGGGTTAATAAGAGTTAGTACCAAAAAGTTCTAGGAACCCCAAAATAAATATCATTCTCTTACTAAGGGAAGACTTTCTTATTAATATTGACATTGAAAGTTTTCACTGCTGAAGTGAACCAAGTTTTCTAAGGAAGTTATTTTATTTAAAATGTGACTTACTATAACAGCAGATGTGAACTGTCAGCATCTGCTTTTGCTTTGTATCAGTATCCCAACCCACTGTTAGAGAAGCCTATCATATTTAATGATGAAATACAGTTTTTTTTTGAGACCAGGTCTAGCTATGTTGCCTGGTTTAGTCCCAATCCCACAGACTCAAACGATCCCCAGCCTCAGCCTCCCAGGTAGCTGAGATTACAGGCACCTGCCACTGCACCCGGCGACTTGCTGTTTTTTTGAGACCAGGTCTCACTATGTTGCCTTGAACCTGAGAACTCAAGTGATCCCTGGCCTCTTGCCTCCCAGTGCTTGGATTATAGGTTTGCGTCATCAAGACTAGCTAGAAATATAGTTTTTAAGAGAAGACTATGAGTCTATGGAAACCAACAATGCTAATGTTAACTATGGAATATATGTATAGATATGGTCTATTGAATTATTTTTTTTCTTTTTCTGATAGGCACGTTTGAGGTGTAATGTTTTAAAACAACGTGTAAAGCAATAAAAAGTAATCACAACTAAGACCAATGGAGTCTTCTAACAGAAAAAGACACATACATATATACATACACATTTATAAAACTTTTCACTGCATTTGCTACACTTGCATTTATACTATATATAATTTATATCCATTATGAACCTATGATGGAAAACGTCCCACAAACCTGAGGCAAGTGAAAAATGACTACTATGCTGGACATCTGGAAATTCATGTTAAGTAAAAAGATAAGCTAAATAATCAAGTTACAACAAATAATAAAACAACAACTTACATCTAGTAGTGTGTGAAGATGCTGATCCTGGAAAACACTGTGTAGAAAATCTAAGTCCTTTTCACTGCAGTCTGTAAGTGCATGGATTTCTTCCAAGCTGTCCAGTACCTGTGAGACTGCTCCTATGGGGAACAAGCAGACAAGAAACCGCCAGTACAGAAAGTCAATGTCAAACTAACCTTTGTAGCCTAAATTGCAACTTAAGAATGATGAACTAACAACAGAACTTCAAAGGCTAGTTCCTTTACTGAAGGATAGACTTAAATAAGTTTCATCTCACCTATGGACAGAGTATGTCTTTTCAGTGAACTTTAAGTTCTTGACAATGCATTTGCATACTACTCATTTTTCAAATGTCTGATTTGAATTAAAGAAATTCATCAACCATAATTGAGTTCATAAAAAATCTGGGTGCAGCAAGTTATACAACAGGAAGACAATGTGGGTTCTGCAATCCTGTGATGTTTTGAAATATTACACCAACAATACAGGCCAACCTTTCACAGAGCTGCATTCCATCAAGAAGGGAAGGTAAAGTCAGCTGTAGGTCTGAGCTGTGGGATGCTGCAACCTGCAACCATGAACTACAGCTGTGTGAGACAGGCTTCTTAGAATTAAAATTTTTATTGTGATAACATTGGTTTATATCATGGTTTGTGTTTTAGAAGTATATGATCTCCCCTCTCAGGTGTTGTTACCACAATATATCCATTTTTATGTCTCAAGCTTGAGGTAACAAAAATCCCAGTCTAAGACACCAGAAACATCCTAGAGAAGTACACCACGTCTGTCCTACAAGGTCCCAAAGTGCTCGGCCTGACTGTCTGCCTTGGCTCCTCCTAGAGATCAGAGCAGCCTCATCTGTTGCTGTCTAGGAGTGCAAGTCCACAACCAGGGAAAAAAATAACATGGCTTGAAAGGGGAAGGTCCCATGGGTCAAACACGGACCAGAGGCTTGCAGCAAGAAGAGTTGGAGTGACCAGAGAGGGGGGTAAAGGAGGAAGGGGAGGGTGGGTAGGGAGGGGTACAATGCAACCATGCGAACATGACCAGTGTTATACAATAATTAAAACCAAGTCATACTTAGTCTTTATTTGGAAGACAAAGATATTTCCAAATACCATATTAAGGCATATTAGGGCAAATCATTTTTGCAGGGTAAAGCAAATGGTAGTATCCTGATTTTCTAAACCTTTCTTCTTATAACCAGGAATCCAGAGAGGTATCAGGAGGGAAAGATACATACCTAGTAACAAAGTCATCTATATAGCCTTAAAGTAATGATTAGCTTATTTCATTCTGCAAAAAACACATACATACCCTCAAGAAAGACAAGAACTCCAAGAAGCAAGGCTTCTGAACATTGGTGTATGATAGGTAAAACTCAACAAGAAGCACCTCATTGCATCTCTAAGTCTCTGGATCAGTAGTTTTTAATCAGGGCTAGTTTTGCTCTCCAGGGGAACATTTAGAAGTGTCTGAAGATATTTCTGGTTGTCACATTGTGATGGTGGTGGGTCTGACTTGAGTTGTCATCTAGTATCTAAGCAGTCTTAAATACCCAGGATAGCTCCCACAAGAAACAATTAGGCAGACTAGAATGGTCAAGTATCAAGGTTGAGAAACCCTGCTTGAGATAAAGATAAAAAAACTTGATCTTTCTATTTTGGAACTCTGCTCTTTCTAATTATGCTGGTCTTGGAATTCATCCACCTGTATGTACTTAGTGGTGAGAACATAAATTAGTACCACTTTTCCTGAAAGCACCCTGATAATAGCCAAGAGCCTTAAAAATGCTCATACACTTTGATTCATTTACAAATTCCATTTACAGAAACCTACCTTAAGAAAGGAAATGTAGAAAAAGATGTATGTATATTTATCATATACAATGGAAAAAATATAATAATTAGTGATTGTTTACATAAATTATTTGACATCCATATAATGGAATGTATAGTCAAATGAAAATTGTTTTTGAAGAGTTTTAAAGACAGAGAAATCCTCATTATATAAAGTTCAAGAAAACAATGCAAAACCACACAAATTTGTATACTGTCAATAACTGCAGAAAAAATATACAAACTTAGAAAAAAAAACAGAAAGTACACCAAATGAATAATCTTTATTTTCTTATTTATACTTCATTTTGTTCCTATCCATATGTTCCAAATTTTCAACAATAGGAAAAAATATTGCTATATAAGCAAGTTTTTTCACAATATAATTTGATTATGTTAAAGATTTGAAACTTAAGCTATAAATGAAGTGACTATCCACATGGAAATTACTGTGGCCTTTACCCAGTTACCTGGGAGGCTGAGGCTAGGGATCACTTAAGTCCGTGGGCTCGAGACAACCCTGGGTAACATAGTGAGACCTAGTCTCTTAAAAAGAAATTAAAAAAAAATTATTGTGGCTTTTAAGTTTTTTATTTTTAGATAATTGTAAATTCACATGTGTAAGAAATTATAGATTCACATATATAAGAAACAACACAGAGCGTTCCCTTACACCCTTTACCTAGTTTCCCTCAATGGTGACATCCTACAAGATCATCATATCCAGATACTGACATTGATACATTCAAGTTACAGAATACTCTTATCAGGACAAGGATTCCTCATGCTTCCCATTTATAGTTACATTCATGTCTCTTCCACTCTATGCCTTCTTAACACCCAGCAACTACTAATCTGTTCTCCATTTCTATAATTTTCTCATGTAAGGGTGCTATATAAATGAAACTATACAAGCGTATAATCTTTTGGGATTTACTGTTTTTCACCCTGGGTATTTTTAATTTTCCCTGGAGATTCATTGAGGTTCTTTTTTACCCCTTGGATAGTATTCCATGGCATGGATATACCAATTGATGGCACAGTGGATAATTTTGTATAATTACATCTACCATTGAAAACATTAAGTGGATATCAATTTAGTGGGATTAAAAAAACTGCAAGGCAGAAATTAGTTTTTATTTTCTCTACTGTTCCTGAAAAGGTATTAATCCAATCCATTTCCTTCCACCTGTTCTTCTCAGGACTTTTTCCTTTGTTCTGAGAAAAAAATCTGGAAATTAGCTTAAAACCCTTGTTGTCTTGGAAAAGTAAGAGACAATGTGAAGAAATTAGTCTCAAATGTTTCACAGAACCCCTAACCCTAGTATGTCAGCAGCAGAATTAAATGCCACATTTCTAAAGTCACTAAAGGAGTTCTAAACTTCTGAGATGGCATTAACTAAAGTACTACTGACACACACACAAATGAATTCAGCAGATATCACAGATGCTTAATTCTCATTTTCACTCAGTTGTCTTAGTGGAATTGTATTTAGTTTTTATTGTCTTTATCTAGCATCATTTATGCTAATATATAATCAAAGTAACAGTTTACCAATACTCTAAAGTTGAAATAAAAACAATCTTGTATCGAGTGAGTAGGAAGATGGTAAGCCTAACAATTGGGAAGCAATTCTGGCTGTACCGGATGAGGGACCTATCATATGCTGATCTGTTAACTCCGAGAGCACTGTGCGTGGGCTTATTCTAATATTTGCACTTGTTCCATGAATTAATTCAGTACTTAATAATAAGCAACTCAATGCTTAATAATAGTACAGCAGCTCCCAATTTTTGAGTGCATGCTATCCAGAGAACAGCCTCCCAGTGAGATTGATACACTACTAGCCATATCTGATAGGGATCTGAGGTTGAGGTGGGTCAAGAAAAGGCCACAATGGGAAGCAGTGGAGCCATGACTCATGCTGGTGGGTCTGGCTCCAAAGTCCATGTTCTGTTTCACTTAGTACATTCATTGGTTAGAAAACATTAGCGAATCTTCAAGAAGCTATGTGCAAGTTATGCTCAGACATGAAAGTCAGAAAAAAATTCCAATTCTATCAGGCAAATAATAACTAAAAGCTATCTTGCCAGGTGCTAGGCAGGGGGTTCAGAAAACAGAGGTCTGATTTCTGATCTCCAGCAAAGGGTTCTCAGGCTTGTGTGAAGTAGGTATCCTATACCTTGGAGTAAACAGTATGGAAGGGGAAAAAACCAAAGTGGCAAGGAAATAGGAGCAAGGGAGAAGCTGGGGAGCCTCAGAGAGGAGATGGGATGGCAAGAGTTCACCACCTTCACCCAGGGGCTAACCTCTGATGGGTCCAGAGGGTGCTTTACTGGAAACCATATAGGCTGTGTTTGCTGTAGGCAAGACCACCAGGTCAGTGAGTCCACTTAACCTCCTTGGATCTGTCTCTTTTTCTGAACTGCTTTATAATCTTAACCTTGTACCCAAATGTGATTAACTTTGTGGATTTTCAGTCCTGAAGGGAGCACTACCATATCTGTACTCAAACTACCTATTACATGCTCTGGGAAGTATCCTGAATGTTAAGCTTCTGTGATTAGGTAGAAAAATTAGTTTTATTTCATTTCTCCTTCATCTTTTCAAATTGAATGAACACATACTTTCTAAAAAATGTAATCTCAAAATCTTCCTTCCTGATTATTTTAATACCTTTCATTGACACCTATTCTAGTTCCATATTTCCTTCTTTGGGTACAACTAGCAGAACCACAGAATACAATTATCATCTGATAAATGTATAAAATTGATAGTTGTAGTTCAATACCAAGCCCATCTAAAAGTCTTGTATTTTTTCAACTTATTATAAAGTATAAACGTACAAGGGCACTTCTGGGACTTTCCCATTGTTATTTGTTTCAAATATTGAGGTGAGGCAATCAAAATCCAGTACAATACATAAACAGAGCTTCTAAATTAGAGCTGCTACTAGGAATTGTTTTTTGATTGGTACTGCCATATTTGGGAAAAAATATTTACTTTTCTCAAATATTTAAAAGGATCTTCCCTTCTAGAAAACCTTACAAATAAACTTGTAGAAAATCTTACAACCTTGGGTACAAGGTTAAGATCTTCCCTTCTAGAGAACCTTACAAATAAACTTGTATCTACTTGGGCAAAACAACAAATTAATAGAACATGAATTTAATTTAGAGGGTGGTTAAATTAATGCACAGTTGTAGGTATCCAATTCATTTTTCTATTCCAGGCTACATTTTACAATATTTTTTGTCTAAAAAGACACAATAACTTGTCTGATAAAAATTATTTTCTTTTCTGAACAAATTCTGAAGAAATGGAAACAAAGTATTACAAAAGCCAGGATATGGAAACAACCCAAATGCTCCAGACTGATGAATGAATCAAAATGTTGTGGTATATTTATACAATGGGATATTATATAGCAATCAAAAAAGACAAATTCATGTCATGTCATTCACAGCAACACACACAGAGCTAGAAGGAATCATGCTAGCTGAAACAAACCAGTAAAAGAAGATAAATACCAGATGGTCTCAGTTATAGGTGGCATATAGGGAAAACAAACAAAAGGTCATGAAAATGTTAAAATTAACAAACTGACAACAGAACTGAAGTATACAACAAAGGAGGCAGAGGGAAGAAGGGTGAAATCAGAGAAGGGATAAGCACAAGTGACCAGGGTGATGGTTCACAGGTAACATGGTGGTGGGAGAACTTTAGGGTATACAATGATGTAAGAAAAATGTATATATATATATATATATAAATCAATTAAAAAAATCAAAAGAAAGTATTACAATGAAAGACTTAGTCACAGAAAGGTTTTCATTTCATAGCACTGTTTCTTTAAAATAAAAATGAAAATTACTTTAATACTTATATTTGCATAAGTTTATGACTTCCAAAGTGTCTTACATTTATTAGCTGATGTCATTCCTACAGGCAAATGTTTTGATATCAGATAAATCAGAGGTTTAGCAGGTTAAGTGACCCTAGTGCCACAGCAGTGAGCTGAAGAGCAAATTCTAGAACCCAGATCTCTGTCCTGTAACCATATTTTATCCTACCAATACACTTGAATAATTATGAGATGTCCAATTTATATTCTCTTTTTAATCTCAGTTTTACTCATTACCTTATACCTTAGGCTTATTTTCTTAGCTCTTGGTCTAAACTTTCACATTGATAAATTTATCTAACTCTGCCTTCAGATTAATATTTCACTTATATTTTAACATAATTTATTTGGTAATCAAGTTTATATATAAAAATAGGTATATAATGAGGCCAGGCATGGTGGTGCATGCCTGTAAGCGTCAGCCTAGGAAGCCACGGCTGGGGCCAGGGATCACGGTTCAAGTCCTGCAGGGGCACGTAGTGATACCTAGTTCCAAAAAAATATAGCTGGGCATGGTGGCATGCACCTGTAATCCCAGCTACCTGGGAGGCTGAGGTTGGGGATTGCTTGAGGCTGTGGTACCTCGGGCAACATGAGCCTGCGGTTCCACAGGCAAAAAAATAGCGAGACTTAGTCTCAAAAAAAAAAGGTAGATGATGATATATTTTAAGTTTGAATATTTCTATTTTTCTAAGAATTGCACTAATATAAACAGTCTCTAAAAATGCTCTCTGCTACTATGGTATAATAAAAGATCATATATATGTCAACTGATTTAAAAATATTTTCTGCTTTTAAGGTCAATAAAAACTTTTAAGTCTAGAGCAATTTCATTACAAGGGTGGAAAAGTCTCATAAAAAAAAAAAAAACAGTTGACTGAGTAAAAATAACCAAAAAGCAGGACAGAAAAATAAACAGCAGAATGTTTAAATGAAAAAGTTCTCATTGTCAAAATAGACTGAGTCTGTCTGAAAACTATTTCTCCCTGTTTTACCATGAAGAATTTCAAACTCAGAAAGTTGAAGAATTATACTCACATGCTAGATTCCATAATTGTTAATAGTTTGTGATACTAGCTTTATTACATATCTATACAGTCATCAATTCACCCTATTATTCATTTCAAAATGAGTGGCAGAGTGGCCAACATCTCTGTATACTTCACCCTTAGATGAAATGTATTTCAGTGTAGATTTCTCTTTTTTCAGGTGAAATTTACACAGAATGAACTATATAAAGCTTATGTGCATCATTCAGCAAGTTTTGACATATGTATATACTGCATAACCCAGGTATGCAGTTATTTCAGTAACAAAGACTTATGTATTTGTATCAATGTCTGAATCTAGTTTAGCCTCTCATAGAGTAATTTATAGCCTTTCTTGCCATTATCTTAGCAACCTCCTTTATAGAACACTAAATCATTACACACTTATTCTTTCACTCAATCAAAACTCCTTTTAGTAAGCACATTGGGATTAAAAAAAATCTGCTTACAAGGTGTTTAAAATTCACCAAGTGTAAATTTTCATCACTCCAAAAAAAGTTTCTTATTTCTTTGTAGTTCATCTCTTTGTTTTACTCCTACCCAGTCTAGGATTTTTATTTCCTCTAAATAAAGCAGAATTAACCAACTCTGTTATAGCCAATAATGGTATCAAGGTATAGTAAATAAGGAACCCTGTATTGAAAACTCTATGTTGAACTTAAGCGTCTGTGGTATATCCAATCCAAGTTATTTAAACCTACACCTGGTTGTAAGTGCTGTATATTCTTTATGCATATATTTTAGTGCAGATGGACTGAAATTGATTAAAGGAGGTAAACTCTGCTAATGTATTCTGAGGACAGAACTGTTAAAATAGTATATGTGTCCAAATAGTAACATCATTGGATACACATTTCTCAGAGTACTTTAATAACATTTTGCTACTTTTTAAGTGCCCATTCACATAGCTTTCCAGCTAAGAGAGAGAGGTGCTAAATCTGGAGAAACATTAGTTACAAATGGGAAAAATCTCACATTGCAGTCATTTTTAACTCATTTTAAACTCATACATGGTGGGCAACCTCTAAGGTGGTCCCTAACATCCCTGCCTGTTGGTGTTTACACCTTCTATAATCAATCTCCCTGAAGTATGGACTGGATTTATCAACACACTTGTAATTAACAGAAGTGATAATACTAATGGCTTCTGTCTTGGGTGCTTTCATTTTTCACCTCCCTCTTGGATCATTCATGCTGGGGAAGCAAACTGTTAGATTGCGAATAGCTCTTGGGAGAGGCCCAGGAGCCAGTGAGGGACTGAAGCCTTTCAGAGGAGGTTACATGCAGCTCTGGACCATAGCTATACTGCAATTTTAGGAGAAATCTTGAGCCAGATGCATTCAACTACACCATGCTTGGGTGTTAGAGTTAAAAGGTTAAGAGTTAAAAGCAAAAAGGAATGCTAAACATTAGTAAATCACAATGTTGTCACAACCCAGTTAAAGTTTAATGGGTGTAAGTCTTAATGAAAATCCAGAGAATAGACCTTGCCCAAATCCGGGCAGATGAGAGAAGATAACCAGGCTTCTGTGACTGCTCTGTGAAGATACCACAGTGGAAATTCCCCAGACCTGTCAAGAACTGCATATAAATCTGACCGTTAAAGAGACAGGGTCCTTCTCTTGGAAGTCAAGCGCTGCGATGGTGGCTGTTAGAGTTGGACCCTAGCTCGAGACAGCAATAAAGGTTTCTTTGCTTTTGCATCGCTGACTGTCTCGTGGTGTCTGTGACCATCGGAGGTACCTGAACTCTAACAGGGTTTCTGACCCTGGAAACTATGAGATGATAAATGCCATTTCAAGATTATTCACTACGCAGCAACAGATAACTAATGAAATATGAGATTTTTATATTAAAAAAGCTGCATTTGTGTTACAAGCTACTAATGCAAGAAAATGTGACAATGAATTTAGTTATCAGGACACAGATTTTCTAGTTTATCTTTGTCTCTTACATATTCCATCCCTTCCCCCATGCAAGGAAGCACATTGCTGAGGTGAAAGTTTACTGTATCATTTTAATTGAAATTATTGTTGAGAAAATTGTAGATTCATACGTGGTTCTAAAAAATAATACAGAGGTGCGTTGTATACTATGCTTGGTTCCCCCACTACTATGCAACACTTTATAAATCTATAATCTATAGTATCACAACCAGAATATACTGACATTGATATAATATACCATTTATTCAAATTGCCTTAGTTTCTCTTGAGTTCATCAATGTACATAATTTCTGACACACTTTTCACTTTAATATTCTCACATACTCAAGTCACATGCCTTTGTAATTAAACTCTAATCATTATATGATTTTTTATAAAAATGTTCTGATGGTAAGTTTTAAAAGAGACATGATTCTGGAGTACATTTCACAGCTCCACATTAAACTGAAAGCATAGTAACAGGGAGTAATGCAAACTGCTTATAGATTACGTAATTGTCAAAGGAAAATACACTTACCCTCAAAGTTTTCTTGAAAGCAAACTATAAAACAAAATGTTACCTTTTCCCCAGAATTAATGAATTTGTGCTTGCAATTCAGATGTGAAGTAATATTAAATGCAGTTGAAAATTTAACACTGCCTCTTTTTCCTCTTAGGAAAGAAATGAGAAGTTAACATTACTCATGTGACAATGCCTCAGGAAGTCAATATATCTAAGTTTTAATTTTATGATCAGGCAGTGTTAAAATTCATAACTAAACATCTAAACATGAACAGCCAAGGGAAAAGCCAAGCTGATTATGAATCATGCAAAGCCAAACACTTTTGCATACAAGATTAACACTGGAGGAAAACAAAGGGATACCTACTTTCTGCAGCTAGAAGTCCTAGGAGGAAGGCAGCATATGGACAAACAACAAACAGTATGATTTTAGAGCAAACAGGTTATCAAGCCACAGTGGGGCCCACCAGGTGAGTCACAAGGAGCACGGTTCCTCAGCAGAGCCCAGACTGAGCACACTTCTTCAGACTGCTTAGGATTTCAGTCACCTGAACTTTAGGTTCTGATTCTGACTTCTTCAATTTAAAGTAAGAGAACAGAATGTTTCTACTTTGGATTAGTCAGTCATAAAGCAACAAAAGACTATTTATCATCTAATTAAACTCAATGAAGTCTAGTGATTATAAAATGGACTAATTTCAAGTATAAAAAGAGAAAAAAAACTCATATAAACTTTACTATGTAAAATGGCATACCTGAACATGTTAAGACTCTTCTTTAGATGAGAAATTGGGAAACTGATTTGTTCTAAACCATGAGTTCTGAGTAGTTTTTGGAGGGAGAAATAGGAGTGTCAGCTTTTAAGTATGTCAAATAGGATCTTGACATACTTACCATTTGTATTTATTTCATAGAAAGACTAGAAGGCCTCGAAACATGAAACACAGTCCATGTTGAGGCAGGGCAGCTTGTGGTCTTACAATCCTCTGTATAATCCCTCCTTCAGTATCCCCTCACTCCCACCTTACTGACTTAAGCTCTCTGGTCATGTTTTTCTTTTTGCCAAGGTTTGGAAGAACTTTCAGGTAATGATGAAAGTGCCTTGTGTTTTGTGCTATACAGCAAACCCATAGAGATGTAAACAGAAATACAGTGGAAGGGGCAGTGTTGGGAACTTCAGTGATGATCAACTTCAGGGTATACAATATATAGTGATGTTAAAAAATATATAGGTAATCAATAAAAAAAGTAAATAAAATGACCCGGGGGGGGGGAACGACAAAAAAAATACAGAAAATTTTAGACTTGAAAATGAAAATATTAAAAAGTAGGGATGAAGTGAAAAATGAAAATACAGATCTCCAATCATGTGAGCATAAAGCTTTATGTGAGTCAAGATAAAATAGATAATGGATTTTCTGTAACCAACCATACAACTGTAACTGGTGATTGCAGAAAAGAAATTTGGGCCAGGCATGTTGGCACATGCCTGTAACTGGCAGCCTGGGAACCCATGGCACTATTTGATAAATAATGCTGATAAAAATCTTATAATGCCTTCATTTAAGTGACTTAGCATTAAAATTAATTTTAGGAACATGAAATATTCCTGACAGCTATGTGAAAATTAGTAAAATATTAATGTTTTCTTTTAAATTTTCCTGTCTTTGACTTGTGAGTATATAAAATTTCCTCTCATTTCGAGTAGGTGATAAAATACATATAGTGCATAGTAACTCTATTATCTTTTATTTGCAGCAACCAGACAATGTTATCTGAGAGTATCTTAGACAGCTATTTAGCACATCAAATGAAGATACACACTACCTATAAAATCACTAAAATGCAGAAATGTGAAAAAGACCAAAAAAAGAGGATAGGACTGCAGGAAAGGGAGGTGTGAAAGAATGCAAAATTGTGAATAACTAATTTCAGGCTTTGCAGGTTTCCTGAAAGAAATTTCTTCTTTCTTTAAAAAGCAAGTGCTGAAATTAGCTACTATTTTAGCTATGTCATTTAAAGATTGTAATGAAAAACAGAAAACACTAGGCAATAAAATTATATTTAATGGAAAATAATCATATCTGTAGACAACTTCTTCCCCTAAAAGAAAACACCAACCTTTACTCAACTATCTAATGAGTTCACTTAAGAATTCATTAAACTGTTTCTAGGCAGAGGTAAATAATAAGGGACAACATTAAAGATTTGGTCTATGAAGTTATTTCAAGGACCATATAGCTCTCTAGGCCCATTTCTAAAGATGAAAATGGTATTAGAAATCTTAACTATAAGCCTAGTATATGACTAACTCATATAATCACAATACAACATAAAACCATTACTGGATCCACTCCCCTTAGACAAGGTCAACTGGAATGAGAAGAAAGAGGTTTCAACAGACAATAATAAGAGCATACGTATTGTTGGGGGTAACACAGTAGACTGGAAGAATAAAAGACAGACATGCAATGATAGTGAGCATGGGGGAACACAACTAGAAACAGAACTACGGCCTTGACTTTCACAAGTTAAGGACTCCGGATAATCACCAAGTTGACATAGGAGGAAAACAGTAAGGTTTTCTCAAAATGTCTCTTCTCTAAGATTCCTATTTCTAAATGTTTCTGGAAATCACTTTCACTTAAAAGAAAAAGAAAGATTCATGTCCCAACTGGTGAAGGTCAAAATGAGGAACCAAATAGTTGCTGGATTGGAAAATTTGATCCTGCTATTTTGCACAAGCTATAAGTACATCTCACTTGTTTGAAACTCTGTCTCTCTATGTATATGTGTATGTATACCTGCACATAACTGTACAGACAGAAGAGGAAAGAAGCAGAAGTATGGACAAATGCTCATGATTCCAACAGGAAATAAGGGTTAGTATATCCGTTTTTTATGCTAATTGTGAAGGCCAAACAACCATGCTTTAGGAAGGGCCTTAGGCTTTGATTCCAATGGTAATATAGGAATACTGAATGGGCCAGTCCAAGAATACAAAAATTAAGTCACCAGTGCAAAGTCAACCCTATGACAAATACTGAGTGACTCTAATGAAATAAGGGGCAAAAAGCCTGAAGCCAGAGGACACATGATTCAGAGGAAACATGAGATATGTGAGCATATTTATGTAAAAGAAGATGTAAGTAAAAATTAAAAGCTGTAAGATATATGTACATGCATTTACGGATACATATAAATGGATCCTATAATAAACAATCTTTGAGCATACCTCACTGGTAAGTGGAAATCTGAGTATTTTATCAAATAATGTGACTACAAGGGTTTTTTTTTCAGAAGCAACCATATATATTTCATTAAAATAGGAAGCTCTCCTATGTTCTATTGTTGGAATGTTAAAAGCCTGAACAATAAATTGAGCAAATTTGGTGTAGTACCCCCTTGATTTAGTAGACAAGCAGTTTCCTCCCTAGGGACACCTCCCTTCCTCCAAAAAAACCAAATTGATAACCCCTCAAATGGCCTTATGTCATTATAGGTAACTTTATGGTTAGCCTAGTTGTAAACTTAAAGTGTGTCTCTAACAGGTGCCCCATATTTTACATTTGTTTTACTTAGAATAGAAATGCAGATGTATAGCTTAGGTTGTAAGACAATATAAAAGGACTTACTGGTGAACAGCTGCTGAGTCTCCCTTGACTCGTAGCCCTCAGCTGAGCTTTCCTAATAAACTATTTCTTTTGTCTTTATCTTCATGTGTCTGAGGTGTTTGTGCCGAGCTGTGTTTGATTCAGGGCCTAACACTGCGATTGCTTGCAGACATATGTTGTAGACTTTACAAAGAGAACAACTTGTAAACTGCTTCAAGAGATAACTCACAAGACAACTTTATAAGTGAAAGAGCCAATTGAAAACAGTGTTATCCTAAAGTCCAATCTGATGTAACTGGTGAGAAAAAAGAAAATCTGATGAGGAAAACCTTTTATCAGAAGTTTTTGTTGAAGTAGAAGATAATCATTAGGATCGCAAAAGACTGACTGCAATGTTGCACTGGATAAAGTGCAGCATTGGGTCTAGAGTAGGCAAAAAGGAAGTAATATTTCTGAAGAAAAAGTAAAATGCGAAAAGTTGGTAACAGCAGTAGCAGAAAGCAACTTTGGTATTATAATTAAAAGGAAGCAGACACACGTAGATGGGATTTGGTTCACTGACAAACTTTCTTAGAATTACTTAGGGGATATGACTAGGTTCACAGAAAATATTTATTTATAATGGAAAAGAAAGTATGTAGACACCAAGTGATTCACATTGGTGAATGAACAAGGGATCCAATTACCTGAGGAGGTAGGGTCTTCAGAGAAATCTGGCAACTCTTCAGGGGGATCCCCATAGAATGAGTTGAATTTGTGACTTGACACAGCTGCTAGTACTGCACCCTAAAGCAAAGAGTTAGAAAAATAGATTACCAAAACAAATACATAAATATAAAAAGTTAGTTAGCAAATGATTATGTAAGGGTTATTCAGAAAGCCAAATATATAAGAGATGATAACTAGAACAGAGTAAATTTATATAATGTTGGAGTCCTTCAAATAAATCATATACACATACACCGGAATAACATCAGGAATTGCAAAAGTATATGAAACATTTATATCTTGAATTCACATATATAACATACAATGGAATTCTGTAGTCAGTGTACAAAGATGCTGCAGGGAAGATGTTTAATGAAATGGAAAGATGCATACGATGAATTGTATCTAAAAAAAGGTTTTAAAACAATTTAAAGTATGTTCCACCTTTTTTTAAAAGTCTTTTTTTGAAATAAAGTTACTAAAAATAGAAAAGACTATTATACCAAAATGTTAATGGTATTAGTTATCTCTGGGTGTTGTGTATCATTTTTCTTTTTCTTTTTAAACTTTTTCCCCTTTCTTTTCATTGTTAACAATGACTGTGTTAGCCGGGCACGGTGGCTCGTGCTTGTAAGCTTCAGCCTATGAAGCGGCAGGGGCTAGGGATCGCGGTTCGAGTCCCCCCCTGGGGCCCATAGTGAGACCTAGTTCCAAAAAAAATAGCTGGGCGTGGTGGTGCACGCCTGTAATCCCAGCTACCTGGGAAGCTGAGGCTGGGGATTGCTTGAGTCTGTGGTACCCCGGGCAACGAGAGCCTGCGGTTCCATGGGCAAAAATAGCAAGAACTAGTCTCAAAAAAAAAAAAAAAAAACCAAACAAACAAAAAAAACAAAAACAATGACTGTGTTAATTTTGCACAGTAATTCTCAATCAGGCCATATATCAGAATCAACTGCACATGACCCTTTGAAACCATATACACAACCTCTCCTGATTTCTGATACATTCATATAGAATGTATGACATTCCTGGGGAAAGTTGGGGATTATTGTCTCAGTAACAAGAAGAATAATAAAAGTTATTTTGTAAAAGCATTCAGTCTTTCAGGGTTAGATGTAGGTCAGAATATCCCTTATTTTTGTCACATTCCAGATGCTTCATGTTGCTTGAGTTGATTTAATTTCTTGAGGTTTTCTTATTTGTAAAGTGAGGATAATAAAACAGATATAATTTACCTTATCGGATTGCCAGAAGTTATCGTGTATATGAAAGTAACAGACTTAAAACATTTTATAAATGTTTACATAACTAGAATATGAGCAGTTTCTGGTCTAGGCAGAATTGCTCATTTAGGTAGTCCAAGTATCAAATCACTTAATTAGTCTAAGCCTACAGTTGCCTAACCTGAAATTTTAAATATTGAACACTTGGATCTTTCTGAAAAGATAAATCATTTATGTGTGCAGACATTCATTAAATAGATAAACATATTTCCACAAGGTTTATTTTTGGAAGGTGGTCATACTAGGGATTTTTTTTCCCACAAATATAAATTGGAAAACAGAATGAAGAAAGCAAAACCTCCCAAAACAGAAAAGTAATCTTGATATACCATTCCAGGCAGCTTTTTAAATTTCTAAAAGTTTAGGGTTAATGTATGAGAGGTTCTTATGTAGAATTTTACGACTAGTTACTATGATTAAAAAAAATAGTGCTAAATGCTAAATGCTGAGTTCTTCTTTGTATAGTAGAAGCTTATTTCACTTTATTCATGTTTCCCCAAAAGCTGATTAGGAATGGAATTTTTACATATCAGTGTTTCCCACACACTGAAACCAAAATTTAGAGATGCTTTATTTTTATTTCTGGTGAGGTTCAACTTTTAGTTTCATGCTTCAAGGTCTGCTGTAGTTACTGCTACTGTAGTCACAGATTTATAACTATTACTAGGAAATACTATTTAAAAGAGCTCTGAGAGGTAAATTCTTTAGAAACAATGGTAGTAAGTTCCTGAATAGTCTGTGTCGTGGCTAGACATTTTGTTTAGCTAGTTCTTTAAACTCAGTGATAGGCTATGATTGGAATATTCAAAGCAAAGCTGTTACACAAAGTACCAAAAGGACTCCAGAACAGTTTATGGATTTATAGCATTTTACTAAGAGTATGAGTGTCAAGTTAGAGATGATTCATTTCCCATGACCCATTTTACAGATGAGGAAGTTGAGATCCAGAGAGGCTTAGCAACCTTAGAATCAAGACTATATGGAATTGAGATCCTAATTATGCTCCCTTCTTCAAGGTTTTACAACACCAGAGGTCAATAATCTTTTTCTGTAGAGGGTCAGACAGTAAATATTTTAGACTAGAAGGCCAAATGGTCTCTATTGCAAATACTCAATTCTCCCACTGTAGTGTGAAAACAGTCCATAAACAATATGTAAATAGTGTATATTGTTGTGTTCCAATAAAACTTTATATGCAAAAATAAGCAGTGGGCCACCTTTGTATAGTCTGCCTAGCGCTGTACTACACTATTAGTGATAAGTTTGTGGGTACAATATAAAATTAGATCTTAGACTAGAAGTTCTTCAAACTTCTTAGTTTATTAATGCTTGATAAAAATGTTTTCTATCTGCTTTAATTTAGAAGGCATATATTAGTATGTTTTGAGAGTGAAACAACTTTGAGTAAAGATTTATTTACAATTTAAGATAAATAGTACTAAAGATGCAACTTACTGCTATGCAAATTAACCTAGAAAGAAGAAGGTAGACTTTAAAGTAAAAGAGAAGTGTAAGAAATCAATTCTTAATTCAATCAAAATTGTAGGTAATACGTCCATTATCAAAATGGAATGGTCCCAGTTAAATGATTCTATTTTTCATTTAAGGAAGTGGAAAACAAGAAAATGGTTAGCTCAGACTTCTGCTAAGTTAAACTGCTGAATTGCTTATGGCAGCAACAAGCTATTAAGGAACAAGTGACTTGAATGTAGATATAGCTGACTTGAAGACAATAGTGAAAAGGCAACATTCCCTTCCTGGTGCCCCCTAACTGAGCTGGAAATGAGTACAATGAAATTTGGAAGACACAAGGATAGTTGGGTGCATTTTACAACATCTAATTACAAAGCACATCAATATGATGTAGAATAATTGCTTTTGAACCAGAATGGCCAGGTAACACAGTCATATTATAATATACTGAGGAGGCAAAATCCATCACCGGGAGATAGAAATCTAATTCTGACAAGAATTTGAAAGAGGATCATCTTATATGGATTGAGAACATTGTGGAAAATTTGAAAAGGTTGAGGAATTTCAAAGTAGAAATGTGAAAATTTTAGGATTGATTACATTGAGGAATTATAGCAAGACAACAATATGCTGAGATCATTGATTAAATCAGAATGTGTGATCTCTCCATATACTCACAACCACATATTTAGTTTAGTCTGTATGTCTCTATATGTCTATCATACTCAAACATAACCTAAACATAGTTCTGACACCTGGAATTTCATAATTTCTGACATTTTGGGGGTTGTGCTGTCTTTTCTGAAGAAAATTAGTAATGAGACCTATAAGTATACTAAATATGTCTATATATAAGAGCAGTTGGAATAGATTATCTTAGGATATCTCTTAGGTCTGTGTTAAAGTATTTCACAACACTGTTTTTAACACAGACAATAACTTTCAAAAGTTAGATTGTAAGACTTAGAAATTAAGTCCTACAATACATAATCATGAATGAACACAATTGCTTCACAAAATCAATAAAGATCGAAATCAAATCAAAATCACTCGAATTATTATTATGGATTTGTTCCAGAATAGCAGTTTTCAATGCTTAGGATCAAAGATATTATTTGGATACTAGATTTACAGCTTTGAGTAGCTGATGGCCACAGCTGCTGTGTCCAGATAAACCCTCACTACAGGAGCAGGAATGAACATAAATTGTGACTTTCTTTAGGGGCATAAAGGTCTTTAATAAATCCTTAGTTTTTAGTGACGTAATAGAAATGGGAAGATTGCTGAAAGGTCGCGACTATAACTTCCTGGTTGACCTCTCAAAAGGTGCTGCTTCAGTGTAAGCACTAATCCTGGAGTACCAAGACCCTTGTTAGCAATACTGTGTAACAGATCGCTCTGGGATGCTGGAAATGTTGTCTGCCGTAGACTGTTCAAGTCAGCGGCCATCAGTCCCATGTACTGAGAGGCTTGAATATAACTAGTACAATTGAGAGATCAAAATTAATTTCATTTAATATTGAATAATTAAAACCAAAATTTTGTTACCTATAGCTAGCAGTTACTGCACTGGATAGTGCTACTCTGTAAAGCAGCATTCCTAAACAAATGTTCTCTAGTTCTGAAGAGTTCAGGAATCTATTTTTATTTTTTTTTTGAGACGAGGTCTCGCGATTTTTGCCCGTGGAACCGCAGACTCTCGTTGCCCGGGGTACCACGGACTCAAGCAATTCCCAGCCTCAGCTTCCCAGGTAGCTGGGATTACAGGCATGCGCTACCACGCCCAGTTATGTTTTTGGAACTAGGTCTCCTGTGGGCCCCAGGCGGGACTCGAACCGCGATCCCTAGCCCCGGCTGCTTCATAGGCTGAAGCTTACAGGCATGAGCCACCGTGCCAGCCCAAGTTCAGGAAAGCCTGGTAAGCCAGAGAAGCATGCAAGCTACACTTCTACAATTTGCAAAATCAAAGAAGGAATAGTGCAGAAAGTCATCAGAAAGCAAATGCACTTTCTGTATAGACAAGGAATAAATGAATCATGAGATTCAACTCATCATTTCCTGAACTCAATGCAATAACCTTATCCAAATACTAAACACTGCTTCTATTTATGTAAAATTTCTTCAACATACTTCACTGTGGGAAACACACATTTTAGAGGTAGAAATAATTCATGAAGCAAAGTAGATTACTTCTTGATTAGATTCCCTCCCCCTTGAATAGATTCTCCCCCATATAGACAAGCACAAATGCCCTCCTAGATCTCCTAGTTCTCTTCCCTCTCTATATCAATACTGGCTCAATAATGCCTTCAGGGTTAGAGTTATAGGTGTGCCTTTTTTTTTTTTTTTTGCTTTTTAATGGAAGTAACATTGCACACACTACATAAACTTCAGGTGTGCATCACAAAGAAGCATGTGTATATAGATTACATTAAGTTCACTGCTCAACATCCAATTTTATCCTTAGGAATGCCTCCTTAAGAAACACATACCCAAAGAACAGATTTTCCAGACAGCTAGATCATAGACTATTCCATGCATCCTAATATTCAGTTTGAGAAAGTGAGGGCCTTATATCTAGTTCCATGCTCAGGCCTATGCAGTTTAGTAAAGTAAGTACTGTTTCTAGGTGATTTTAAGAAGAAATAAGTATTAACATTCTAGAGCTTAGTTTGAAATGTGTAGTAATAAAAATAATTACCAATAATTATTATCAATGTTACCAACAATGAGAGATAGTCTTGAAATTTCAGCAAAGTAAATGAATAATGGTTTATAGTCTAGCCAAAATTTTTCACAAAACTTTCAGAATAAGAAAAAAGTTCAATTGAGAAAACAGTAAACTAACTAGCAAAAACATATATAAATTTACCCAAATATATATAATAAGCCATTTGGAAAGCAAGATTTTTATGGAGATCAAAACTCCTAAATGCATGTGTACATTTCAATGCCAACAATTCTAGTAGCAGAGAACTTACCCTAAGAATATAATCAGAGCTATACAAAGATTTGTTAATAAAAATAGTTAATACAATAGTATTTATGACCAAGGAAAACAGAGAGCAGTCTCCCTGTCTAACAACTGGTTAAATTATGATATGATGCAATTTTGTAGAACCATTGCAATTTGTACTTTGGAGTACTCTCAATAAGGTGGATATATTAGAACCATCCATGGGGTTTTCCCAAACTACACATATTCCTCCAATCTCTGCCTATTTGGGGCTGTGGGAGAAAGGTGACAGGCTCTTGGGTGAGTTGAATGATGCAATGAGCCATTGCTACTGATGGGATCATGCCATATTCCTCAAGTGTACTGAAGTGGAAACTTGTATTTAAGAAGAATATTGTGTCATGGTATTTTTAAAGAAATAAGTCATGTGAAATTCATATAACAAAATTAACAATTTTTAAGAGTATATTCAGCAGAATTTAGTATGTTCATAGTATCAAATAACTACCTTCTGTCTCATTCTAAAACATCTTTATCACCACTAATCCTTCCCGCACCCCCCACTTCCACATCCTTATATATTCCCCTTGTGTAGGCAAGGAAATTGAGGTACAGAGAGTTCAAGTTTATATAGCCTGTAAGTGTCAGAATCAAGATTCACCCAAGGTGATGTAGCTTGAGTCCACTTTTTCCATAATGTTATACTACTTTTTCTTCTTGTCACCGGTAACACAAATTTCCCACCTCTGACTAACAAAAAATTTCTACTGCTTTTTCTGAACATCCCTTTTAATAATTTCAAAGGGAGCCATAAAAACTAGGTTGTTGCCCACCATTTGACTGGTTTAAAAATAGTGTGTTGATAGGACGGGTAACTACTTGTTCATTTGTGCAAAACAGTTGTGTGTTGGGTTCTGAAAATCAGGGAAGCTGCCATCTCTGTTCTAGAAACTCTCAGAAGGGACAGAATTGGTTCTTAGGAGAGTGTAGGTACAACATGTTTTAACCAGGGTGGGTGAATCACTCAAAGGAGTACAGTCTGATCAGAAGATAAAAACAACAACCTTGCTGAATGTTCTTAATTCTAGGTTGTCTGGTGTGTCTTGAAACTTTAAATAGCCCTGCAAAGGGATGTGGTAAATTCACATGACCCTTTTCTGCTGTGACAGCTTGGACTTGTCCAAATGAATCTTAGTCACTACTTTGGCTATTATAGTTCAAGTGTGATTTTGTGGCACTGAGAGAAATAAAACCTGTGCTCCTTGTTATGGGGCAAATATAAGGCCACTGGTAAAATATCTGTATTTGGGCAATAAACAGTTCAACTCCAGAGAGTATACTGTCACATAAGACAAAACAGCAGGAGAGTCAAAAAGACATTAGGGAAGTACTAAGAAAGAAGCATTATTAATAGTTTCCTTGCAGAGTGAACTAATATCAAAAACAGCTGACCAAATTTCATTTTTTAAATAAGAAGACCTTCACTTTTTTTTTTTGTAGGCTATCCTAGTTCAGTTGCATTTTAAAGTAAAGAAGTAAACTTTTGGGAAACTTCTTTGGGAATCACCTCAATACTGGCATGTCATTATTAATTATTTTTGCCAAGAACCTTTAAAGGAAACAGAAGAGTCAGTTTGAACCTCAGACTGTAGAAACAACTGGGAAAATGTCTTAATTGGGAATGATCATCACCAAGAATGACATGTTAAAATTGCCCTACAGTAGCACTACCCAAAAGAATTTTCTGAAATGATGGAAATGTCCTATAACTTTACTATCTTATATGGTAGTCACTAGCTACACATGACTATTTAGCACTTAAAATGTGCTAGCATGACCAGGGGCTGACATTTCATTTCATTTTAATTCATTCAAATTTAAATAGCTACATATGGCTAGTGGATACCATGTTGGACAGTCCAGTTCTATAAGAAAATATTGTGGTGTGCATGATTTCCCCAAAAGTTATATGGATGTCGTTATCAATCTAGATTTGTATATAATCATTCACATGTTTCAGGCATTGAAAAAGAATGAATTAGTAATAATATTGTACTTTATGACATCTGAAATAGTTATGAAGAAAAGTTTTCTAGTTGGTAAGAGCAGTATAGCTAAGAAGCACTACCACCCAATCAACTCTTAGTGGACAGAGTTATGTTTTCATTTTTGATAGTAATTAAATGTAAATCAAACATGTACATAATAGAATAGTTTTATATATATATTGGGAAGAGGTGGAACAGCTATACCACATTTTTGCCCAGTGCAGAAAAGACTCCATTTTTTATGCTGGGTCTTTTTCAGAATGTTTTAAAGTCAAATGGACTCCTCTTAAGGGATAATTCCATTTGGGGGTGGGGGGTGCGCTGGGTGGGATGGGGTGAGGTGAAGGTTAGGGAGAGTGGTGAAAAAAGAGAAAGACATATAAAAAGAATAAAGAAAACATGAGAAAAATGATCTGAAAATATTTTCTAGTAGATTAGAGGAATGAGGATTTCATTTACTGCTTTCTGATGCTGGGTTAAATTCTAGTTCCAATTCTAGTCTGGTATTATGTCCACAGAATTAAACATATATCTTCTATCAAATATTTATGTTTGAGAAAATATGGCCTAAACTCACATTCAACAATAATGGATAGTAACAGCAAATTATTTTTTATAATAAGTATATTTCTGCTATGAATTCTAAATATAATATAAATCTAAAATATGAATAATCTTTCATTTATTATCATTTGCTAGATTCATACTTAGATATTATTTTCAATGATTAAAAAAACTTACTGAAATGATAACATTTTTTCAAAGTGGGAATTTAGCTATAAGAAAAGCAATGGTCAACACTAGGATATGTTTTTGTGCACCAAAACAGAATGAAATTATAACCATCAATTTTTTCTTTCTGGTTTTTGCCAAATTATTTAATTTACCTTTAGTTTCCTCCTTGCATTGAATTTCCTCAGTTGTTCTACTGTTTCTGGCAGATGAATCTTGT
Organism: Uropsilus gracilis; assembly: GCA_004024945.1. Taxonomy (NCBI): domain Eukaryota; kingdom Metazoa; phylum Chordata; class Mammalia; order Eulipotyphla; family Talpidae; genus Uropsilus; species Uropsilus gracilis. Next base: position 117,366 of record PVHY01000511.1, on the reverse strand, counting down.
AGGCATAACGATCCCGTTCCTATAAAAGAAAAAAAACAATGAACATATGTAGTCATTTTAATAGTGAAGGAGGCCAGAACAAATAGACAAGAGAAGAAATAAAAGAAATCCAAACTAGAAAAGAAGTGGTAAAACTATCACTGTTTGTACATGACATGATATATATATAAAAGATACCGACAAATCTACTGTAAAACTACTAGGAACAATAAATAACTACAATAAAGTGGCAGGCTACATAATCAATATACACAAAAATCTGTTGTGTGTATATATATATATATATATATATATATATATATATAAACAATGAATAGGAAAAAAATTATGAAAACAATTCTATTTGTAATACCATCAGAAAGAACTAAGTACGTAGGAATAAATATAATGAAGATGGTGAAAAACCTGTACAACAAAAACTCTAAGACATTGCTAAAAGATATAAAAAGAACAAATAAATGGAAAGATAATCCATGCTCATGGATTATAAGAATATTGTTATCATGACCATTTCACACAAAGCAATATATGTAAACCTTATAAAATTTACAATTTGATGTTGGTTTTTTTTTTTTTTTTTTTTTTTTTTGAGACTAGGTCTCGCTATTTTTGCCCGTGGAACCACAGGCTCTCGTTGCCCGGGGCACCATGGACTCAAGCAATCCCCAGTCTCAGCTTCCCAGGTAGCTGGGATTACAGGCACGCGCCACCATGCCCAGCTAATTTTTTGGAACTAGGTCTCACTACAGGCCCCAGGCGGGACTCTAACAGCGATCCCTAGCCCCGGCCGCTTCATAGGCTGAAGCTTACAGGCATGAGCCACTGTGCCCGGCCTCAATTTAATGTTTTGATATATGTACACAATCACAAAACCATCACCAGGATCAAGATAATAAACATATCCATCACTTGAAAGTTTCCACATGCTCCTTTGTCATCTCCCCTACTGTTCCCAGGGAGCCATTGATCTACTCTCTGTCACTATAAATTGGTCTGTACTTTCTGGAATTTTGATATAAGAGGAATCATATCGTAGGTATTCATTGCAGTCCCACTTCTTTCAGTAAGCATAAAGATTTCAAACTTTATGTTGTTGCATGTATTGTTAGTCCAATACTTTTTATTGTTGACTAGGATTCTATAATGTGGATAATTCGTTTATTCATTTATATATTGAGGGGTCTTGGATTGTTTCCAATTTTAGACTTCATGCATACAATTTTAGACTATTATGTATAAAGCTGATATGAAAATTATTGTACAAGTCTTTGTATGAATATGTTTTCATTCCTTGGGATAAAAAAAAAAATGTTGGGTCATATTATAAGGATATGTTTAAGAAATTGACAAACTTTTCAAAAATGGTTATATCAATTTACACTCCCACCGTGGCATATGAGTTCCAATTGTTCTACATCCTCACCAACACTGGGTCTTGTTCATCTTCGTGATTTTAGTCATTCTGATACAAGTATGACTATGTACTTCATTGTGGTATTAATCTGTATTTTCCCAATGACTAATGATGTAGAGTATTTCTGTGTGTGTTCATCTGCCATCTGTATAACTTCTTTTTTGTAGTGTCTGTTCAAATCTTTTCCCATTTTGAACTGGGTTGTGTGTTTTCTTATTTAATTTTGAGATTTTTTTCTTACATGTTCTGGATATGAGATCTTTATCTGATATATAATTTGATAACATTTCCATTTGTGGCTTTTCTTTTCATTCTCTTAATAGAAGTTTGAATTTTGAATATATTTTGAATATATTTTGAAGGTAGAGAGACCATGATTTTGTGTTTTGCATGTTGTGTAAGAGAAAGAAGAGTTATGGATGATCCCAAGGTTTTCAATGTGGGTAAGTGGAAGGGTGACAACTAACTGAGATGGGGAATACTACATATGTTAAAGTTTTGGTGAAGGGGGAGAGTGAAAAGGGATCAGTATTTTACATTAGGACACTTTATGTTTGATATTGGAAATCCAAGTGCAGACTAGACATATAAGCCTGGAGTTCACAAGTTCAGGCTGAAAACCAATTTGAGGAGGGGGGGTGTGTCATAAAGATTTAGATTATATAAAGTATTAAATCAGTACTTACATATGCCCCAGTTACTGAACTGGGATTTTCATAGGCAATCTCCCATTCAGTCTTTAAAACTACTATATATACACCACCTAACACCAGTGAGAATGGCCCACATCAAAAAAAAACAGGCAACAACAAGTGCTGGCATGGATGTGGAGAGAAAGGAACGCTCTTACACTGCTGGTGGGAATGTAAACTGGTCCAGCCACTATGGAAAGTGGTGTGGAAGACCCTCAAACTAATGAAAATGGAACTACCCTTTGACCCAGCAATCGCTCTTCTGGGAATCTACCCAAAGGAGACCTTAGTATGGGTACAAAGGGACACCTGCGCCTGCATGTTTATTGCAGCACTACTTATAATTGCAAGGACATGGAAACAACCCAAATGTCCCAAAACAGATGACTGGATAAAAAGATGTGTTATATATACACAATGGAATATTCTCATCAATTAAAAATGACAAATTAGATGAATTTATGATAACATGGACGCACCTAGAAGAAATCATATTAGCAGAAACAAGTCAAAAAGATAAAGACAGACACCAAATGGTTTCACTATTATATGGGACTTGGGAAAGATAAACAAAAAGCTATGAAGAAAAGTCAGAAACAAAACAAAACAAAACAAAAAAAAGCTAACAACCAAATTGAAGTACACAACTCCAGGTGTATGTGGGGGGGTGTGGGACAGAGGGGGAATGGTCAGGGAGGGTGAGGGGGTGAATCCCAGGAATTACAGTGATGTGAAATTTATATTTAAATAAATTATTTGATGTTAAAAAAATAAAACTACTATATAAATAATAGAGATAATGCTATCCACCTGCTATCTCAAAAGTATCCTGACACTGGACATAACTGTCATCATCATAGCTGGCATTTATTGAGGGTTTATTATGTGCCAAACACAAGGCTGATGCTTTACAAATTTGTATTACCTATTCTTTACAATAATCCTGAGAGGTCCATGTTGTTATTATTCTACTATTTAGTTGAGAAAAACACGATGCATTATACTACATGGAAATTAGTTAATGTGGGGTGAAAAGGTTTCTTGCTGTTCTTGTTCTGGATTTTGTATTGTTATTTTGCAACTAAAAATCCTGTTTGCATGTGAGCCTATTCTAAAATGAATGTTTTGGCTGGGCACGGTGGCTTGTGCCTGTAAGCTTCAGCCTATGAAGTGGCTGGGGCTAGGGATTGCAGTTCAAGTCCCAATTGGGGCAACACAGTGAAACCTAGTCCCAAAGAATAGTGGGGCATGGTGGTGCACGCCTGTAATTCCAGGTACTTGGGAAGCTGAGGCTGGGGATTGTTGAGTCTGTGGTACCCCAGGCAACGTGAGCCTGCGGTTCCCCGAGCAAAATATCAAGACCTAGTCTCAAAAAAATAAAATAAAATGAATATTTTGATATCATATACATACAAAATTTATTTTTGAATTTAGATATAAGATTTTACTGTTAGATCCATCAAAATTTCACCTTATCAGTGAAAATTCCTAAGGAACAAATACAAACATTTTAGAATTTTTAAAATATTAATTATTAAAACTAACAAGATTATAATGATATTTTTCTTAAGTACATATTGAACACTTGATGCCAAAATGACTCCAATTTTCATCTCTGTGAGATTCTATATGCCAAATACCTTGGAAATGATTTCCTTATCTTTAGGTACTTTCACCTCCTTTTCTTGCACTGAGTCAAAACAAGTTTACTAAAATAGAAGATAGAATTTATAACATAATTAACTAGCAGAGAGGACCAAATTACCATTTTAAAACAAAACAATGGAATCTTAATCAATTGTTGTTACTATTAGTGGATTAAAATTTTTCACTGAGTTGTGTTTGGTGATGTAATTAACATATATTAAAAACAAACATCAAATTGATTTTGCATTAGTTTTTGAATAAAAATGATGTATCATGATAGAATACAGAAAAAAAGAAGCCCACAGAGAAGATCTTTAAAAACAAGAAGAAAATTCAAACAAAGGAAATGAATGGTACAACAGGAAGACAATGGTTTTGGTGTCAGAAAAACTCCATTGTTGTAATCCTGGGTCTTTTTAGTACTGGTTGTATGACTTCATATTCTCTGTGTCTTGATTTCTTTATAAAATCATGTAGGATTGCTACGAAGATTAAATGAGATGCTGTATAGGTACATGAATCATTTCCCTAAGTTTTAATAATTATTTTTGTTAGTCAAAATTTAGGAAGACAAAAAATTTAGGAAGTTTTGTAAATGCACGCATGTGCATGTGTATGTGTAAATAAATAGCTTACATTAAATAAGTTTGGTTACATTCTGACTGAAAACTTGTCCCTATCACCAAAAAAAATATGTAAAGTTAAAACATAGTGAAATTACAGAGGAACAAATCTTGGACCCACTGCTAATTATCTTAATTTATTGTTTCCAAAATAAGAGTGAACTGAATGGCAGCATGTTTTTGAGTGAAGAGTCTAAGGCTGTTCTATCTAGAACAGTAGTCAGTAGGTAAAAGTTAAAATTAAAATATCGATTAAAATTGAATATAATTTAAAATTTAGTTCTTCAGTTATACCTTACAAGTACTAAACAGTCAACACGTCACCAGTGGCTAGTGTGCTGGACAGTGCAGATAAGAAACACTCCCAGCACAGCAGAGAGTTCTTGGACAGTGGTAGTAGGAAGTGTTTCTTTCATTATTACTACTACTATTGAAGCTAAAAACAAACCGAATTTTGTGTCAAATGAGATTGCGTAACATGTTAGGTATATGTAACAGAAAAATGATCTTTAGCTATTTAAAAAAGAACTTAATGAAATTCATTTCTTTCTGCAGACCTTTTGGGTCCTTGAAGGCAGTAGAATTTAAATCAGACCTTGCGCTGAGGTATATCATTTTGCTGATACCTACTATGGGTGAGAGATGGTGACAGCTGAGTGTCAGACGTGTGGGTTGCCTGGATTCTGGTGCAGGAAAAAAGCATTGGAGTAGACTGCAAAGCATTCACCATTCAACACAATAAATGCTTCTTTTTTTTCAAGCTGACTTTTTTAGAGTTTTTAATAAGGGGATTAATGATTCAAAAGTGAAAACTAACAACTCTGGAAGCTGGAGAAAGGCAGGTGGATTAGGGAGTGATCTCAGGAGTTGAGGGGTGATCCTGTGGTGATTTCACTACGATGTTTTTGCCTGTTGTACACTGATCTGGATGTGTGAGCAGTCCACAGTCTGGAAACTCCAAGTATAGGAAGAGGAGGAAAAATGACCCTCAAGAAAAGCCTCCTCTTTTTAGTCAAATGACTTTGAAGAGGTTGTCTCTGCAGGGCATGACTAATTTGACTGCATCTGCACTGACCCCAGGGGTATGCCATGAAAGAAACTGAGTTCTTCCTGCTCAGAGCCCTTTCTACCAGCCCAGTCCTGCCTGAAGCAAGTAACAGCTAGGAGGTGGCACTCCACTCCCTATAGGGCAGGGGCAGGATTACAAGGAGGAATGAGTTGGGAAAGTGGTCTTTGAATCTGTGTATGAATTCCAAAGCACTCCCCAAGTATACTTACCTATATAATCAACCAGAACCAACACAGTAAGAACTTTGAGACTAATCTACTAATACCTCTCAGGGTGAAGGAACTCTGGTAGCACACAAGTAGGGTAGACCAGGAGAGTAACACACTGGCTTTGAAAGTGAAGTTGGCATTTGAACCATAACCCATAAAAGTAGGCCAGGATATGTGCTCTGAATCTAATCAGGTTAACTGCCCACTGAAATAGAAGATTTAAATAAGAATTTGAGTCTCATAATATAATGATACCTAAAATGTCCAGCACATATTGCAGGGCGTGGTGATGCCTGCCTGTAATCCCAGTTACCTGGGAGGTTGAGGCTGGGGATCACTTGACTCCACATGTTCGAGACAACCCTGGGCAACATAGCTAGACCTAGTTTCTTAAAAAAATCCAGCACACTATCCAAAATTACTCTTCATACTCAGAACCAGGAAAACCTCAACTTGAATGAGAAGACAGGTAACAGAAACCAACACTGAGATAGTAGGGAAGTTAGAATCATCCAACCAGCAATTTCATGCAGGTACTAGGAAAACACACTAACAGTAATTGTGAATGGCTAAAGAACAAGTGCTGATAAGAAGAGGGAGCAACTGGATTTCTCATATGCAGCTGGTGGGAAAGTAAACTGATAAACTACTTTGGAAAGTGGTCTAGTAGTTTGCACATATATTACCTTCTGACTAAGCAATCCCACTCATAGGTTTTTCCTTTAGAGAAATGAAAATCTATACCTGAATGTTTATATAGCAGCTTTATTAGTCAAAAAATGAAAGAAAAACAAACAACCAAATACCCATCAGCAGGTGAATGAATAAAAACTATTGTACATCCATACAATGGAGCACTACTTGGCAACAAAAAGAAAATTTTTATGATACACACAAAAAATTGGATGGATCTTACATTATGTTATATTTTCTTGGGAATCATTATGTTGAGTGAAAAAAAATCTAGTCTCAAAGGTTATCAAGAAATAAGAAAAGTATACATAAATCTCTACTCCCATTTCCCAACACAGGGCTCCAAAAACCTTTGTTAAATAAGAGTGAGAGACAATCTTTTGTTCTAATATTTAGTTTTTGACCCCAGTTCCTGAGATACCTAAAGCTCTTTTTATTTCCCAAGTGGTAAGAGGAGCATCATTTGTTCTAATATTGACTTCTGACCCTGGATCTTGACATGGAGTTTCTAAGTCTCTTGGAATATTTTGGTCCCAGCGGTGTCTTTTGTTTTAATGAGGTGACTCTTGGTGGGATCCTGGATGGGTGCTGGTCACGAGAAAGATCAAACCTTGACTGGAAGCTTGGAATTTGCACCCCCCACCTCTCATTTTCCAGAGAGGGGAGAGTGACTGAGAATGAAATTAATGATTGATTATGTCTATGAGATAAGGCTTCCATTAAACTCTCCCAAGTACAGGATTCAGAGAGCGTCTGGGTTGGTGAATACATCTGTATTCCAACTCAATGGGGACAGAAATTTCTGTGCTTGAGACGCTTCTGGATCTTGCCTATGTATCTTTTCATTTGATTGTTCATCTGTATCCTTTATTATATAATAAACTGGTAAACATACTTGTTTTCCTGAATTCTTTCAATAAGTGGTTCTAGGAGATAGTTGACTTCAATGTGTATATGTAGGGTATCATGGGAACCTCAGATTTGTCACCAAGTTGGACATAAGTTGAGGACAAACTGGGAACCTGCTGCTTGCAAATGGCATCTAAAGTGTGGCTTCAGATGGATGAGCCCTTTACATGTCTGATCTACATTAACTTCAGTTAGTATCAGAACTGAAAAGCAGGACACCAGGCTGGTGTCACAGAGAACTGCTGGGTGTGGGGAAAAGCATCTAATCTAATATCATAAATGAATGATATTATGATACACACAAAAAATTGGATGGCAAATATGAATTTGCCAATAGTGTGAGAGTAAGGAAAAAATACACAGGGGAGGTAAGTTTTCCCTAAATGACTGCATATTGTAAAATTCTACTTCCATGATACTCTCAGAAGAATGAAAATTACAGTGATAGAGGATGGATCAATAATACCAGGAGTGAGGTTTCTGGGGAGGATGTGATTAGTTAAGGGCAGCATGAGGGGTAACAGAAGAGTTCCATATCTGGACTATGATTTTGGTGGTGGTTAACTGAGCATACATAATTTTATACATGTGATTAGATTTCATAGAACTATACACCAAAACAAAAACAAACAGAACTGAACTACAACTAAAAGTTGGTGAGCTGGGCACGGTGGCTCGTGCTTGTAAGCTTCAGCCTATGAAGCGGCAGGGGCTAGGGATCGCGGTTCGAGTCCCGCCTGGGGCCCGTAGTGAGACCTAGTTCCAAAAAATAGCTGGGTGTGGTGGCGCATGCCTGTAATCCCAGCTACCTGGGAAGCTGAGGCTGGGGATTGCTTGAGTCTGTGGTACCCTGGGCAACA
>PVHY01000511.1:0-109150 GCA_004024945.1 Uropsilus gracilis | reverse complement strand
AATTATTTCAAAATAAAAAAAAATTATAACAAGTCTTGTCCAGGCATCATGTTTAACTCTCCTATGGGTTTCCTCATTCCAAGTACCTCCAGTCGCTCACTGGGTCATATCAGTTCTTCTTAGTCTAGTATTTCTTTCCTACTCCTACCTTTATTCTCTGGGCTAGCTTCTCCTGGTTCGATTAGGGATAGCTTCTACAAGGTTTCTTACTCACACCCCCCCCTTTTTTTTTTCTTTTCTTTTTTTCTTTCTTTTCGAGACTAAGGTCTTGCTATGTTGCCCGGGGTGGTCTTGAACCTGCGAACTCAATTGATCCCTAGCCTTAGCCTTCCAGGTAGCTGGGAAACAGGCACACGCCACCACGCCCAGCTTAGCTTCTACAAGGTTTCTTTTCCTCTACGTTTGTACCCTCACAGGCAACCCACCTGCACACAGCGTACAAAGGAGTGATATGAATATGTCTTTTATTTTTTTATTTTAATTTTATTTATTTATTTATTTTTATTTTTTATTTTTAAATATTAGTTATTTTGTTCTTTAGATCAGAACCTCTTTAAGTGGTTTTTGGGCTATCTCCCCTCCCTCCTCCCTCTGGTGTCCCTTCCATTCTCTCAAACCCTACTCTTTGTTGTTTACTAGTTGTGCTAAGTCCATTAGTCTCTTTCTTTCCTGTGGCAGTGTCCTTTCACTGGGTGAGGGACTGTGTTGTTGGAACCAGGCGAGCCTTGCTGGTAGGTTTTCAGTCTTAAGTTTGTGTTGGGTGGCCAGTTTGTATTCATTTGTGATCTGTCCATTGAACATGACTTTTAAACCATGTCATTGCTCGAAAACTTGCGATAGTTTTTCACTTTTACACTTCAGTATCTGAAGTACTTAACTTGGCATTCTAGACTGTATTTATCTTCCATCAAATCAAACCGTTCAGTCTACTACTGCTTACTGCTTCAATTTGCTGACATTTACACCTCACCCATTAGCTTCTTGTCCTCACCCCTGCATGCCCTGAACACTCAGAAATGCTTTGCCTACATTCCCCCTTTGCTTTGCAGGTCACCGCCACTAACATGTGCAGTCTTCTTAGGAGCTCCAGCTTATAGTTGTCTCTCCCTTTACGCTAAAGCCTTCTTGAGTTACACTTCTGTAGTTTTTATGTGGGGCTCTTACATGTTTGAGCTTATCTTGTTGTGTTGTGTCTTGATGGCACATCAGTACCATTTGAAAATTAATTTCCCAGCCTGACTTGCCTTTCTATAACAGCTTGGGTAGTTTAGTACAGAGTCTAGTGTGAACTTTCTTTCTAGGGAAGGCAAGTGAAGAGAGAGATAAAGACACAGCCAAAAGGCATGCTTACTTTTTACAAAATTATGCTTACATTATGATTTTTGGCATTTTCTAAGCAAATGGGATTACAAGATATTTTAAAAGTCTACTAAGGAATCTCTTATCAGGAAATAAATAATAACAAACCCCAAAGTATTGCAAATGAGAAAAAAAATAGTATCCTTCTGCATTAAAAAGCATTACCTAAAACTAATAGTAAAGTGTTATGAATTGGGAAAAATTTCAATAGTAATATGCCTTGCATTTTAATAAAGTACTGGATCTATCACTCCTGTGCACACTGCACACCAGATGTCGAATACACATTTAATCATTGCGGTGACAGATTTCTCCAAAATTCACACTGCTTAGCCTGATAAAAATACCTTTTTATGTTTTATTATAGTCAAAATACTTTAGGGTCTACATATATAAAATCTACAAAGGGTGTGAAGACAATTCAATTATCTACAAGAAAAGTAGAATCTCAGTCTTAATTTTGTTGGCATGATATGCACAATAAATATCATTCACTAGAGAGATAAAGGTGTTAAATAGGTACAATCTAACAATCATAGAGACAACAGCTATTACTTGGTATTTACTGAAATTTTTTTTTTATATAAAATGATTGGGTAGGAAAATATCTTTGTGGTTCTAGGAAGGAAATAATTATTTTTCTCACACAAAGCAATGGTGAGGCTGGACAAGGTGGCTCATGCCTGTAAGCTTCAGCCTATGAAGTGGCCGGGGCTAGGGATCGCAGTTCGAGTCCTGCCTGGGGCCCACAGCGAAACCTAGTTCCAAAAAAATAGCTGGGCAAGGTAGTGCATGCCTGTAATCCCAGCTACCTGGGAAGCAGAGGCTGGGGACTGCTTGAGTCTGTGATACCCCGGGCAACATGAGCCTGCGGTTCCACGGGCAAAAATAGGGAGACCTAGTCTTAAAAATCAAAACAAAACAAACAAACAAACAAACAAAAAACACAAAACAATGGTGTTATGACTCTGAGCATACTTTATTACAAAGATTTTCATTATCTTACTTTTCACTTTGCAGTTATTCCTGAGTTTTTCATATTTAAACCATAACCAACATTTTAGCTGTTACTAAAATAACAGTACTGAGACACATAACAGTGATTTATAAATATATATGGATAATTATTTAAATTTAACATAAGCCTGTTCTCATCAGCTAGGTAACATTCTTATTGAATTCTTCCATCTTCAGGTGATATATAAGCAGTGAAAGCAAGCTGTAGCATGGCACAATGTACTGAGCTGGAACTGCCTTCTGGAACTTTTTAAGTTATTGATTTTTCTTGTCTTATCTTTCTGGTGTCAGAAATCTATTATGTATTAAGCTCAGATTATTTATAATCACTGGCATGGACAAGGGTTTCCAAAAAATAAATGTTATTAGTCAAGATACACATGATAATAAAAACCAAACTTTATAAAGAATCTTAAAAATGACTAATACAGTTGCTATTTCCACTGCTATTTGGCATTTAAACTAGCTTCTAGTGAACAAAAGATTCCTATGGAGAAAAAAATATTAAGAAACTGATAACTGTTTACCTGATTTTTCTGGGGGAAATCAGGAATAACTAGAACTGGGGAATTCAAGTCAAGAATAACTAGATTGAATCAGAGGCTTAAACACAAATTTGAGAAGTAAAATTCTTATAGTGCATTAACATGTCTTGGAATCTCAAAATTGTTCTGTAGTACTATTTCATATATTTGCCACTAAGATACATTATTAATCTAACCTCTTTACTATATCTTTGATTTACATCATCTCTGGGAGAGTAGTAATATAATGAAGATTCCTTCATTCAGTCATTAAGTAATAGTTACTGAGCACCTACTATATGTCAGATACTTCCTAGGATCCTACAGAGCTAAATTCAGTGAGCTAAATTAAAAATTCTGATCCTTAGGTATTGCAAATTTTATTGGGAAAACAGACAACAAACAAATAAGTGAAATATATCTTACCACATCAAGTGAGGTGAAGAGAACTAAGGCAGGGAAGAGGGATAGGAACTACTGGTGCAGAAAGCCTTTTATATCCCAAATTTAAATTGGGCGATCAGGGAAGATCTTACTAAGAGGCTTGTATCTAAACAAAGACCTGAAGATGGCAAGGGAATTAGCTGAAGGTATAAATTCAGGAGTCACTGGTAGACAGAAAGCATTTAAAGCCACTCCCACCAGATGAGGCTCCCAAGGGCCTGAGGGTGAAGAGAAGAGTGGAGAGCAGTGGCACCACTGTGCAGGGGTAGGTGTGGGGAGGGAGGGAGAACCAACAGGATCTGAGCAGCAGCACTCTGAAAGCAAGAAAGTCAGGAGGGGAGTGGTATGTCCTGGAGCCAAGGGAGGGAAGGTCAGGGGGACAGGAGGCAAATGTTGCTGATAGACCAAAAGGGAGAAAACCTGAGCTCTGTTCACTGTAACAAGCAATGCAAAGTGCAACCAGTGGCTGGACAAGAGCACTTTCAGTGGAACTGGTAGCCCTGCAATCCTGACGAGGGTGGGCACAAGCAAAAGGCTGGGGAGAAACTAGAGAAAATGAGTAGAGGCAACCCTTTCTAGGTATTCTGCCACCAAAGGAAGCAGAAAATAGAGCAGGTGCTGAAGGGGTTTTAAGATTTTGTAGAGGCAAGAGATGATGTGTGTGTAAAATAAAAAAAAAATTACACCATGTTAGAATGAACAGAGATAGGAAACAAAGGAGGAGAAGGAAGATTGTGGGAGAATATCCTTGAAGTAAGTGAAATAGATGGGATGTCTCCTACAAAGAAAAAGGCAGGCTGAATTAAAAATCCCCATTTCCACTATTGAGGCTTCTGCGAGGAACCTGAGTCTTAGTTTTCTCATTTGCAAAGTGAGAATTTCCTGGAATTAATGAAGTGTATGCTTAGGTCTTCACCAAAGCATACTGTTTCATTGAAGTCCCAAGGAATACTTCTTAATACCCATCAGCAAGGCAGGTATGTGTTTATGTGTGTGTGTGTGTGTGTGTGTATTTTAAAAATTCTGCCTTTTATCTAGAACAGTGCATATCTAATATTTATTGAGATAAAAATAATGTGGTAAAGCACATAGTCACTCCAGAAAAGATAATTTTTTATTATAAAAGTACTATTTCAATTGTTCAGATCACACATCTTTGGAGCATGTAAAGAAGAAACAGGACTTACTCCCTGATATATCCTGTCTTAATCAAAGTAGATTAAGATTAGAGAATATGCAGAAACAGCAAACAAGATGAACAAAAGCGTAATGAAAAAAAGCGCAAAAAAAAAAAAACCCACCCAAACCCAAATGGAGGAAGGGCCACCATATAGACTCATTCCTGTCACTGGAAGTGTTCAAACAAAGTATATATGGCCACCTCGGAGCTCCCATACCTTAAGCCATGGGTGATTCAGTGCTTCATAAACAGTGATCCTTTCAGCTGGATCCAGCATCAGCATCCGACGTACTAGATCTTTGGCACTTTCAGAAATATGGCTCCACTGCCTTGGATTCATCTGGGAAGAGGAAAGGAAAGTTATGAGATGCTAACATCCACTAGATTCCTATACCATTTAATGTAACTAAAATTCTCATAGCAAAGAACAGAAATTTGATTCTAAATGCTTTCTTTCTAAGTAAGAAGAGGACCGATTCCATGTTCTAACCTAGCTATAGGGGGAGTAGAATCTTTTGATTGCAGACTAAAATAAAAATTTTAAGGGCATAGTTTTAAAAAACTGGGATTAGCAGTGGTTGGTAAGTTATACAATTTAATTACTATATATCAATTTCAGTATTTAAGGAAAAATACCACAGGCCCTGATAGGGTATGCTACCCCCCCCCCATGTCTCCTGTTTAAGATTGCAGATTTTAAAGATTTTTTCAGATTTTAAGATTGCTAAAATCTGAAAATGACCTTAGTTGGAGTTTCCCTTCAGGGAGATGCAGGAGGGAGAAAGGTGACAACAGGTTTCCTGAAAGGTGGGAAATAGGATATATAAAGGGTGTGAAAACAAAGAGAAGGATTTGGAGGGCCAATATGGAGACTGAATAGAGAGAGAGGTTCAATGGAGGAGAGATGGGAATTAGCCATCTTGTAAAGATGTGAGCCATGTGGACTTGGCCAGGACCTGGGGGCCTGCAACCCTTGGCTGACCTGGACTAGCAGCTAGTTAATAAGTTTGCAGATTTAAACTCTGTGTTTGAGTTTGTTATGCTAAATTTAACTTGTGTCTGGAAGAGGCCGTGCGAAAGTCAGGCCTAAAAAGAAAGTAAACTTTGCTGGGTCAGGTACCATGAAGTTTCTACCTAGATGACAAGAAGAGGATGGCTTGGAGGAGCTGGAGCATGTGCGCCTGAAGGAAGATGTCTTCAAACACGTGGATTGAACTCTGACTGGCTAATTTTGGTGAGGTGATCAGGACTGAGAGACTAAGGATTTCTGGGCAATCTGGAAAAGGACTTTAGACAATGCTGAGAAAGGTTTTGGACTATGTTAAAGTAATCTGAGTCTTACTTACATGTTTCTTTTGTAGTAATTAAGAAATCACTTTGTTAGAAATAAATTAGTCTGTACTGATAGTCTTGCATTGGTTTGAAATTTTGGTTGAAAAGGCTTGGGATGGTGGAAAGAACCCACAAGAACTTAAACTGTGTTTTTAAGTTTTTTTTTTTTTCTGCAGTTTTTGGAACTGAAAGCAGAGAGCAGCTGACTGGCTTTTGCATATCAATGGTAAAGGTGATCAGTAAAAATGCTAATAAATAGTTTTCAGCCTGCTTTGTAAAGAGAAGCAGGAATAGGTGTGGCTACTTCAAGGTAAAGGCAATTGTTAATGTAAACTGTTTGGAGCCTGCTTCGAAAAAAGAGAAGCAGGCCTGTAGGTGTTTCAAGTTAAGTTAAAAAGTCTTCTTCAGGTCACCCTGTTTCAGTCCTACAAAATATCCTCTTCTCAGTGAAGTTTTGTCTATCTGTAGATTAGACAATTATGCCACAAAGTAAATTGACTAAAGTCAAACAGAAAAATTAGGAGTTTTTCAAAAGGCAAGGACTTGTGAGAAAGGCTATGGATCATTGAGGAAGACAGCTGGAAGACTCCTGGCATAAGGGTGTGTCTGGGACTAGGAACCAGAGGAAAATGTAAAGGAATGCTTAGGGTTTGCAGTTGGGAACGCAAGTGGGGAGCAAAGGATAGAGACAAAGGAGGGTTTCATTCCCTATTTAATACCAGAAAACCAACTGATTGGGGGGCTTTGTGAACTGCCTGGTGCCAGGAGCTTTAAGCAACACCATGACTTTAACTGGTAGACACTCATGTAACCTTTGAAGGGAGATAGATGCAGAATAAAGTCACAATGTAAAGTCAAATGAAATCACAACTTGTATCACAACACATACAAATCACTATAACTTGGCCCACATATTGCTCTAGCTTATGTGAGAATTAGTTCTAGTAGATGGGGAGTGAAAAATATCTCCATGTTAAGCATAGCACTTAAAATTGGAAGGTGTTTCACTCTTTTTTTACAGGTAGAATTCCAAATATAGCCATGTCCACTTTGTCAGATTCCTTAATTAAAATGAATGCATGAGACTATTGGAACATTATCATTCTATTGAAATAAAGATGGATTGACCAGTCTGAAACCAGGAAATAAATGGCTAGATGGATGGGGCTTCTATAGCTTTAGTCCCTTTCCTTACCCTGAAGTAGAGGTGCTCTTTAAAGTATGAATGAAAAAAATTCTGAATGATCTGCCTTCAGGAAATGGGTTGATAAGTCATCTAAAAGCAGTAGTAAGATTTCTGAAATAAGTAGAGGTTACACCCCAATTCTGGTGAGTGATTGTAACCCAGGGACTTCTTACTTTGGCTAAGAAGGGTAGGTGACATTAATTTGGGAAATTAAGTATATAAGAGCAGAGGAGACAAAACAGAACTATGACCCAGTATCAATTATTTGAATGTTAAAGCCAGACTTTAGACTCCTCTGTGTAAATACCAACTGGCTACCTGTAATGATATAAGATGACACTATCTTTTCTATACTTTAGGAAAAATATTTTTGTCCTTCATAAAAACATAATTGAAACTAAATGCTAGCATATATGCTAGTGAAATAGTACTCTTGTACCTCTATTTTAAAAGATCAAGTAAGCTAGTATATGAAATAAAAAGTTAAGCTAAAATCATTTAACACTAGTACCATTTTATAAACTATGATAATTTAAATGTGGTGCATTTATAAAACAGTATCATCAAATTTTTTGTACAGAGATCACAGATTTTGTTAATAGTTCTTTCATTAGGAACTATTCATCATTGGGGTGATGAAAAGATATTTTTGTGATCAACACTGAAATAATCTACAAGACTAACAATCTATTGATAAGCATTGATGCTGGGGGTTCCATATACTCTTATATCAATTATTTCAATTTGCCTCAAAATTTCAGTAATAAAAAATTTAAAAATAAATGCTTACACAATCACATCACATTTTTAAAAAATGGCCCAGCAAGTTCTTCACTGAGTGTACAGATGGATCAATAAGTTCAAACTAATTTGCTAAAAACCTGGGTCTTTTGTAAAGAAAACTATGAATACAAGTAAGAGGTAAGGTCAACTAGATAAGCAAGTTGTTTACTTTCAAGGTTTCAAACCCCCAGGTACAGAAATTATCATATAGTGATATAGCGGCCATTAATGATCCACACTGTAACCCTAAGAAACAGGGAACTTAAAAATAACTTTTGGACATGTGTGAATATTCCAAGTTTCTTACAGGAAGACAGAATTAACTGTTCAGTGCTTTAAAAATAGACAAAATCATAAACCAGAAGCTGCTGGAATGAAACACATTGCCCTGGAAACCAAGAAGCTAGCAAGTGAATAAACACAAAGGAAGAATTCTATTATTAAATACTCATAACTCAACAAGGCAGGTGAAAGATTTTATTATACAGTACCTATACCATGAGCTGCTGTGAGGCTGTGAGGATGAAATTAATTAACGTAAGTGTTCTAAACAGTTTCTGGCACATAGTGTTATTTGCATGAGTGAGCAATCATTGTTAAAATCTTTATTATGTTGATAGATTATTTCTATTTGTTTTCATATATATCATTATCTCTAATTTCACTTGGCAAAATTCAACCCAGAAATCCATGCTGCTGCATTCCTGATAGCCATTCACAATTTCCAGAGATTGGAGGGGGTAATTACTTATAAGCAGTTTCTTGAGGCACTGAGTCGCTGTGAAAGGACTGATTTTATTTCCCAGTGATCAACTAACTAAAAGTAACAAAAACGCCTACACTTAAAACGTCTTTCTGTTAACATTTTTAGCACACACCTTAACTCAAAGACAACCTGTGTTCTTATAAACTGATGCACAAGCCTGCCCGCCCCCACCCACCCCCAAAAGTTTATAACTACTCCTTCTCACTTCTACTGCAAGTTTCAGTTATAATTCTAGAGAATAAGGCTATAACTCTGAAAGTACTTTACCTTTCTGTGCTTCCTACCCCACCTTTATTTTTCTCAAGTCCCACAGAAAATTCTAACATTACTAAAGAATTGAGAAGAAAACTTTAGGGGGTCCCAGTTTTGATGTCTACTGTTATATAAACCCAGGGGTTGACTTTGTGTTGCCAGGCACGGCTAAAAATGAAACTGATTCTGTTGAATGGAAATTACAGGTTTTGGTAATAATGGGAAGCAAAACAACTTCTCCAACGTAAACTGCCCTGATCTAATATCCTGTGCTCCCCATACACAGCACACTATTTCATCAGTCACAGGTGGGGGAACAGGGCAAAAAATATATGAGAGCTGGGGTAGTAAGATGAACCATAACCTTATATATTTTCAAGAATTCCTTGGGTTTTGTTTTTTCCTTTTTGGTATGGGATCTACAACATCACTAGTGGTTTATAACTTATTATTTACAGACCTGTAACTACTACATGAGTTTTCCAATCCACAACAAAGAAGACTAAGAGTGTTTAAGTCACATCAAAATGGCTCTAAGTCATATTATGAGTGCAGTTGTGATACTGGCATTTCAGTTTATTTTGAAATATAAATTTTGCATTTTTTAGTCACGCTCACTGACCATATAAAATGCTATAAAGAAAAAACAAATAAAGGCTAATAGCCACTAAATATAAAATTAAAATGTTATTGCTAGAATTACCTGGATGAAATTTCCAGTCTAACTTTACAAATAAAGCAAAAAGCTTTAAAAGTGAAACTCCTTTCCCAAATTATATAAAGAAGGGCCAAAGAAGTTTATTTTCCAACTTAGCCTGAATACGTGGGTTTGATTACCAGATAGCTCATAGATACTTTTCAATTCAGGTTCAGGTCTGTCACCAATACCTTACCCAGGGGAAAATTAAAGATCAAATTCTGTCACAAATTCCAAGCATCATTCCAAATTCTTTCCCTGTAGTAGAGCTTCTTCTTTTTTTTGAAACTAGATCTCGCTATTTTTGCCCGTGGAACCGCAGGCTCATGTTGCCCAGGGTACCACAGACTCAAGCAATCCTCAGCCTCAGTTTCCCAGGTAGCTGGGAATACAGGCACGTGCCACCACGCCCAGCTATTTTTTTGGAACTAGGTCTTGCTATGGGCCCCAGGCGAGACTTGAACCGCAATCCCTAGCCCCAGCCGCTTCATAGGCTGAAGCTTACAAGCACGAGCCACCATGCCTGGCCTTGTACTAGAGCTTCATTTGAAATAAATAGGATATTAAGCAAACAATTTCTTGGATCTAGCTAAATGGGTAGTTTGCTAGAATGCCGTTATGGTCAAAGAGTCTGACTTGTAGTGTAGCTTTCTGAGTCTGAAGGTCCAGGACTCAACACTGTGGATTTGCACGTAGGAGCAGTGGGGCAAATGCAACTGATCTCTGGATTTACACTGCACCCCTGTTTTCTAGATTTAATAGAGATGCAGTATAAAGAAAGGTTCACATAGAGGAAAAGGGAAGGAAACAGC
The DNA here is from genome assembly GCA_004024945.1 of Uropsilus gracilis. Lineage (NCBI taxonomy): Eukaryota > Metazoa > Chordata > Mammalia > Eulipotyphla > Talpidae > Uropsilus > Uropsilus gracilis. The sequence continues at coordinate 98,798 of PVHY01000511.1, read as the reverse complement.
AAGGTGATAGTTGTTTTACAGTCAGTCTCCTCTCTTCCATTCAGATGACAGTTTAGCTCATAGTGAATTAGAAATTTACTTGAGACCAATATTGTCTAACAAGGGTTCAAGTGAATCAATAATATAAGCATAATAATAACATCATAATAATAATATAAAGAAAATTTGTCTGACCAGGTAACTACAGGACAATCAAGCAATCCAAAGATAGAAACTTCATAAAACATTTTCCAGAATAATTTAATCTTAATGGAAACATAAAGCATTCGTATTGTATTACCTTGTATTTTCCTTTAATAATGCCTTCAAACAATCTTTCCTTGGTTCCATAAAAAGGCAAACAACCACTGAGCAGGATAAAAAGGATCACGCCACAACCCCAGACATCTACAGGTTTTCCATAAGGCTCTCGTTTCACAACTTCTGGGGCCATAAAGTGAGGTGTTCCAACTCGTCCTGTATTGGAAACAATAAAAATATCATGAGGGAAAAATGTTTACATGAAATGGGCTTTGCTCCCAATTGAAAATAGAAAATAACAGAATAATAACAATGTGAGTGAAAAGGTTAATAATAAAAATATTCTCTCACCACCTCTCTCTTGCCTCCTCCATAAAATCAAGCTCCCAGAAGGAAATAAATTATCTAATCACATGATAGAAATACTAAGCCCAGGATAGGTAATTTGTCTCCTAACACTGGTACTTCTCAGAGAATTCAGCAGGATACATGACATTTACCTATTTCTTGCTTCATGAAGAAGTAGTTTACATTTAAAAATTTTTACATCTCTGAAAAATAACTACAAAAATATAGTAGAAGGTGGTAGAAGAGACCACAGGCAATCTGAAGCTGCTTAGGGAAAAGTTAGGAGGGTCTGCCCAGATAGGGGCAGGGTACGAGGCAGGAGTGAGGAAAAAAACATATGGAGAGAAAGGGTACTTTTTTCTGCTAAATGAAAATTCTCAAATGAAATTAATACTGAGAAGTTTTATTTGGAATATGAATCTGAAACCCTACTCAAGTGATATTAAAAGGTGATTGTAGCCATTGAAAATGGTTAGGCATGGCTAGTTAAAATAGTATTTATTTTTAACTTCTGAATGCTAACATTTAAAGGAATGAAAATATATGACAAATGAAAGCAAGATCATGAGCTCTTCCCATTCAATCTTCCTTGATCTTTGTTTTCTTTAGAATTTTCTGTTTTTCCTCTCTATCAGAATTAACTTGAAAAAGCAGTTTTTTTTCTTTTATGGTTTCATGACCTGTAAGGTATCCTGAAGGGAATCTCTTTTTACTGCAGGGGAATTACTGTGGGAGGGGCACTGCCCAGGGGACCTAATTACAGACCTAGTTCTCTCCTTTTCTTCAGTTTTCCCTCTCCTGGTCTCACATCATATCTAATATAAGATAACTTCCACTTTAAAGATTACACAAGACTTATCTAGAGCTCAAAACTGTGCTTCAGTTAAGAAAAGAAAAAGAACTTAGAGATCTTCTAGGCCAGCTTGAGAGAATATATCATAAAGCCCTGTTAGTGATTGTCAAACTCAGATGGGATGGAGGGTAAGAGTTCTTAGCATGTGTACTAGGGATGTGATTTTGCTACAGATCATTATGGTTCCCATCCTTCCTCCAAAATAGAGATTAAATTCAGGGTTCAGAGAGTAAAGATATTTTAATTTGAAATGTACAGTAGATCAGTGAAAATCTTGTACTGATTAAAAAGGAATATTTTAATTTCCATACTGCCCACTTTGCTTCAAGCAACACAAAAAAAAGTTCTAAAGCTGTGGGAGCAAAGTACTCTAGGTCACTAACAGCCTGGACAGGGTGAGAGAACAGACCATGTTATGATGAACAGGAGTTGACAGAAGTAGGGAAATGCAGGGTAAGAGGTCAGGGTTCCACTCAGGTACCGACTGATATTTTGGATGATGTTTTGAAGCTTGACTCTTCCCAGTTCCTACACAAGAGCCAAGGAACTCAAAACCAGGGTCTCAATTTGGGAATAGTCAGAGACAGCAAGACGAGTACCAGCCATCTGGAGGAGGAGGATGTCTCCATTTAATGGGGATTGAAGACTATCCTGTTCTGGAGCTTTAGTGTTCAACCTTGAGGAAGATGGATATCTTTTGACTGAAGAATTTGCTCAGGGATGATAGGGGGTGATCACAGCATGAAGAAAATAAAAGAATGATCTTTTGTATTTCATGCAAATCAGCAGACTATGAAAGGAGTGCAGTTAACCTTCATACAATGACCTCTCCAAACTCCTTGTTTGTGATCACTTGATTTTTATGACTGACCACAAAATTCTAAGAACAGGAAGCCAGTTACCAAACCAAATTTAATGTCACAACATATGAAATACTTCAGATATAAATGTTAGATGTGTTGGCAATTTATAACAAAACCTTATTACCTAGACCCTCAGGGAAGGAGTTGTTCTCAACAGCTACATATTTAATACTTTAGGACTCAGCTTTATGCACACAAGAATTTTTACTGTAATACTTTCAGAGAGATACTTTTCTACAATTTCTCAACTCTTCGCATAAGACAGTGAGCATAATTTAACCTTTTCTTGATGACTCAGAGCTGTCTTTGTGGATATGAATGAAAGAACTATGCAATAGAAGAGAAAACACCTTCAAGGAACTTTGGAGGTATGCAAGGGTTGACTTTCACAGTATTTAAAAAAAGAGTATACAGTGTGTAAGATTATACAGGGTATAAGATTTGGCATCTGCTTAATATATTTCTTTTTTCTGTCAAGCTTTCATTCATTTTCTTTCACTATGCTGATCACAGTTTTAGCTTTTCCTAATCTATTGCATAAAATCTGCTATTAACTGGAAAATGATTAATTATGATACCTCACTTAGTAACAATTTCTTTAGTGTCTTCTAAGATCTAGACCCCATGGTAGCTGCTGTGGACATACAAAAGGATAAGCTACAGTCTCCCACTGACCTTACAAGGCTCAGTCACGGTGTGACTGCATATCCCTGCATCAAATCTCACATGGAGCTACATAGCCAATATAGTTATGATAATATGAAAGAAAAGGACTAGGGTTACTTAACTTGGGCTGGTGAAACTCAGTTGGCTTTTAAGAGAAGACAATTATTATTAACTTGCTTTTGTTGGGGGGTATCTGTCATCAACATAGCTGATATTTTGCACTGATAATAACATGCTGTAGCTAGGAACAGGAGTTACTTCCCTTTTACTTTAGAACTGTAAATTTAAAGGAGCAGACAAAATTATGGAGCTTTGACTTTATGGCTAGGCCAAGGTGTGGTTGCTAGCATTCATAAGAATTCATATTTTTCTTTCAGAAGGATTGAAAGGGAAGAAAAAGAAAAACAAGGCTTTTGTGATGTGAGATTGATAGGGTGTGCTACCCCCCCCCATTGTCTCCTGTTTAAGATTGCAGATTTCAAAGACAGATGATAAAATGTGAGAATGACCTTAGTTAGAATTTCCCTTCAGGGAGAGGCAGGGGGAGAAAGAAGTGACATGGTCAAGGTGAAACAGGTTTCCTGGAAGGCAGGAAATCAGGATATATAAAGGGTGTGGAAACAAAGAGAAGGATTCAGATTCGGGTTTTGAATTCTGATTCAGAGGCAATATGGAGATCAGATAGAGAGAGAGAGGTTCAATGGAGGAGAGATGGTGGGACTCGGCCATCTTGTAAAGATATGAGCCGTGTGGACATGGCCAGGCCTGGGGGCCTATAGCCTTTGGCTCGCCCAGGCTGGCAGCATGTGTGCTGAATGCAGTTAAGGAGTTTGCAAATTTGAACTCTGTGTTGGAGTTTGTTTTGCTGAGTTTAACTTGGATCTGCAAGAGGCTGTGCAAAAGACAGGCCTGAAAAGAAAGTGAACTTGGCTGGGTCTGATACCATGAAGTTTCTACCTGGACGACAAGAAGAGGAAAGCATGGAGGAGCTAGAGCATGCCAAAGGAGCACACCTAAAGAAAGATGTCTTCAAACATGTGGAGAGTAACTCTGACTGGGTGATTTTGGTGAGATGATCAGGACTAAGAGACTGAGGATTTCCGGGCAATCTGGGGAAAGGACTTTGGACATCTACATATACTCTATTTTTGAAGACACTATAATGCTTAAAGTAGTTATTTAAAGAATGTAAGAAAAGGTGTTTTAAGAAATGCCTATATTTTGACCATTAGAAAGTACTTTAATTCTAGAAGCACTGGGAAAAATAAATTTTGCATAATTGACACAATTAAAAATTAGCTTTAAACATACATTTTAAAGGAAAAATCCATGGACCACAGTAAAATAGATTAGCATGTACAAAATGATGAGGTAAACCTAATGAATATGTTTTCCCCCTTCAATTAAGGTGTGTGGAAAACTAGGAAGCCCATGCCATTTTGAATGCTAACAGGATATAGTGCACGATCAAGGGAAACAAAAAAATACCTAATATATGAAAGAATTTTCTTTTTTCATTTTCATTTCATTTCATCTCTTCAACCTCGGGATGCAATCATCAGGAATTATCTGTTATAACTGTAGAGCCTTAGCACAGGGGTGATGTCTACAAATATTGGATCTGAGGGTGCTAGTTTAATATGAATATTGGTATTTCTTGGTCCAGTTTTCCCAGCACCATTTATTGAATAGGCTGTCCTTGTTCTGATATAAGTTTTTCACTCCTTTGTCAAAGATTAGTTAAATATATATCTGCTCTTTTTTTTTGAGACTAGGTCGCTATTTTTTGCCCGTGGAACTGCAGGCTCACGTTGCCTATGGTACCACAGACTCAAGCAATCCCAAGCCTCAGCTTCCCAGGTAGCTGGGATTACAGGCGCATGCCACCACACCCAGCTAATTATTTGGAACTAGGTCTCGCTATATTGCCCTGGGCAGGAATCGAACCACAATCCCTGGTTCCTGCTGTGACTTCCTAGGCTGCCGCTTACAGGCATACACCACCATGCCTGGTCTATGTGTATGGTTTTATTTCAGGGCACTCAGTTCTGTTTCATTGGTCTGATTGTCTGTTTTTGTACTAGCCAAACTGTTTTAATTACTATGGCTTCATAGTATAATTTGAAGTCTGGAATAGTAATATCTCTGTTTTCTCTTTTTTTGGTTAGGAGGCTTTTTGATATTCAAGGTCATTTGTTATTCCATATGAATTTCAGTAATTTTTATCCTATCTATTTAAAGAATGTCATTGAAATTTTTATAGGGATTGCATTGAATCTGTAGATGGCTTTGGGTAGGATGGCCATTTTGATGGTGTTAATTCTCTGCAGAGAATGTCTTTCCATTTCCTTATGTCTTCTATCTCTTTTAGCAGTGTTTTAAAGTTTTCTTTGTATAGTTCTTTCATGTGTTTCATTAGGTTTATTCCCAGGCATTTAATATTTTTTGTTGCGATGGTAATGGCATGTTTTTTTAATTTCTTCTTCTGCTTGACTTTTTGCATATAGGAAAGCTACTGACTTATGTGTGTTGATTTTGTAACCAGCTACCGTCAAGTAGTTTTTTCTGTAGATTTTTGGGCAGCACTATTTATAATTGCAAGGACATTTAAACAACCCAAATGCCCCAAAACATATGAATGGATGAAAAAGATGTGGTATATATATACAATGGAATATTACTCATGAATTAAAAACAACAAATTTGATGCATTTGAGATAACATGGATGAACCGAGAAGCAATCATATTAGCAGAAACAAGTCAGAAAGAAAAAGACAGAAACCAAATGGTATATGGTTTCTAATATATGGGACATAGGAAAAACCAAAAAAAGGCCACGAGGAAAAGTCAAGACAAGCTAACAACCAAACTACACAACATGGGTGGGCGGGGGGTGGGGGGGAGGGTGGGAACAGTCAGGGAGGGTAGGTGGGGTAAAGCCCAGGGAATGCAAAGATGTGATATATATATATATATATAATTATTGTTATTATTAAAAATTAAAAAATAGGAATTTTGGGTTAAAAACAAGAGAAACTTGCAGTTTGTAGTTGATCAAGATTCATAAAAGCCAGCAGTGTTACATGGTTGTCCAAAAAGCTAATGCAGTTAGGGGGGCTGAACAGAAACCTCAGACCCGTAGCCTAAGAAAGCTACTGCCCCAGGCTCCTGTGGTCAGCACAGGAGCTGGATGTACCTGTGAACTGTTCATTCTGGCTCTGTACTTTGTACATAGTGAGGAGATTCTGAGTCAGGTTATAGGAGGAACGGCTAAATTAACCTAAACAGATTAATGTGGACAAATTTTGGGGAACATCACAGCTGTCTTCAAACATTTGAAGAGCTATTGTGTGAAAGGGCTGAAATTGTTCAGTGTGGCTCCAAAAATCAGTTAGGACTGCTGGGAAGATATAGGATGATAGATTACTGTTCAACACAATGATGAACATACCCAAGGAGCTTTCAAAATCCAGAATAGACTGCCCTGCAACATAGTGAATTCTCTACTATTTGAGGAGTTAAACTAGAGATAAAACTTTTGCAGGAAATTTTGAAAATTCAGTCATTAGGTACATGGCTAAAGAAATTAAGTCTCCTTCAGAACCTGAGATAAACTCTACTGCCTGATCCCTATTCAGCCAGTCTTCTAACTACAGATGAAAAGTTTTATTACAGAAAATAAAACCAAGTTTTAAAAATTATACTGTATTTGCAATTTTTCATATTACTGGAAATGATTAGCTAGAAGAGAATGCAAAGCTAGACAAAATTTTAAACATCATTTTAGAGGGCAATGGGGTGAAATCACAATTTAAAGAGAACAACTTTGACATATAGCTTATTTTTCAGTAGATGGTCCATGTTAATACTGATATTTTAGTATTAGTGAATTAAAATAAATCATGCCCTGTGTAACAGACTATTATTTTGATAGTTATTACTTTTCAGGTGTTTACATTTAATACAAGCATTCTTGAAAGATGACAGGTTTTAAAAGGTTCTGTTGATATTTTTCATATCTTTCCTCTTTTTGAAGGCTGGCAGTTATTTGGATATGAAAAAAAGGTAGTATCTAGAAGACTGACAGTTCATAGAATGGAGAATTAAGTAATCTGCAAAACTAAGGAGCAGAATGAAAAGCTGGGCAGCACTCTGAGCTGATGTCTACTGAAAGGAATAAAAAAATAAATACTTGAATCTGTAATTAGCATCCACCTCTGCATACTGGTGAAGAATGTTTCTATTTTATTTTTATTTTTTTTGTGGTATGGGAAAGTTCTAATTATATTTTGTTTCAGCTTATAATAAAATCAGTCTGCATGTATATCTGCTTGCTCTTCCCAAATACAGATTGATGGCTTGAGCAGGACGTTATGACAAATGAAAAGAGGAAAACATACTGTATGACGTGAGAACTTAGCCATAGAGGTGAACCTGGAAGTGGTTAATTATACATTTTAGATTTGACTTCTTGACCACTTCAAGTTTAAAAGTAACTTTACCCCAAATATCATCTTCCAAAACTGTTTCAATCATTGTATGTAGGATCTTTTCTTTGTTACATATGGAGGATGCCAAGAGCAAAAGGAAAGACTATTCTTAAGGAACTAAAATTCTACTACAGAACTTTAAAATCTGAAACTGTATTATGTCATTTTTAGGGGGGGAGTGAGTGAAATAGGGTATAAAATACTGAGCATGGGCTAATATTTAGTTTTAAAAATTTAGTATACCAGCCTGAGAATGACTCAGTTTTGAAGGAAAATTTTTAAAAAGTGGTCTTACCTCCAGCTACAAGTCCAGACTCCCCTAATTGAATAGCTACCCCAAATCCCCCAAGTTTAACAGGTGCCGAGTTTTCCTTTGAGGCCAGGAGAACACAGTGGGGCTGAAAAGAAAAATAAACAAACAATAAACCATAGATAAGAATTAATTGATGATGAACAATTCACCTTATACATAAAACCAAATAATAGGACTATGGTTACACATTAGAAAAACTTCTGGAATTATTTGGATTATTTGAATTATTTGTCTTATTTTCATTTCTGGCTGATTTCTCCAAAGACTTACCTTTCCTACCCAGTATTTTTCAGGAGTTCTTTGCTTCCAAGATTAGGGAATAGTGACAAGAATTACTCAGGGAGCAAGAAGTTTTTAAAATACAGGTATTGTTTGCTTCTTCAAGAAATATTTTCTCCTTTCAATGACAGTTTATATTTGTTTTAAGGAAAAATCTATTTTACACCTGCCAAAATGTTTCTTGAAATCTGACTCTAACTATAAAGTCATTAAGGGTGCTGACTCTAACTATAAAGCCATTAAGGGTTTCTTTGTCTACCTTCCCACCAACCTGGCTCTTGAATTTAATCACTCCACCTCTAAATAGCATTAAAGTGAGATTTAATGACTTGAATTAAGTCCTGCTCCTAAGGAATTTAATGCCTTCTCTGTGCCCATCTATTCTCTGGACTGGCTTCTCTCTGTGGGAGTGGGAATTAAGAGAGGAGAAAGAAGGCAACTTGCTGGCCATTTGTCCAGGGCAAAGACATCCCTCCTAAGGCATAAATGGTAGATCATGGCTTCAGAAGAATAATATACTTCATGGTCAACATGAGAATTTCTTTGAAGGACCTTGTTCTCTGCATTTGTGTTTTTCTGGGGCTTTGTTAAGGCTGATGGCAGGAAAGCATTTATTGTGGGGGCTTCTGGTCTCTGCTCAAATACTATGTTTCCCAATATGACAGGTATTACACAGGAATTGCTGTCAAAATATAGGTTAGTAAAAAAATGCAAGCCTCTTTAGGTACTGAAAATAAAGGATTTTTTACACTCACTCTTATCTTGCTCATTCATAAGATGACACAATTTTAGTTAAGGTTTACTTACATGATAGTGGTCATGAACAAAATCTGTGCAATAAAACTCTGAGCTGGTGCACCCAGAGAGAAGTGTGATGATGATACACAAAAAATCGGAGAGATCCTTACTCTGCCTAACGAAAGCATTAGGGTTCTACTTTGGAAGTTATTCCTTTTGTCCAAAGACATCTAAAGTTCTTTACAACAGATTTGAGCAAAAAGATGATCCCTCAAATATAAATGTGTGTATGGGAGTATGTGAGTGAGAAAGAAGAGAGTGAAAGCAAATATATGTGAATGGAGCTTAAACAACACAAGATACAGAGCAGTCAGAGGGTTTATGAGAGAGCAAGTAAATTTCTCTGGAAACCAATGGATAACAATTTGCTGTCAGTAATAACTTTAAGTTAGTTCAAACAGAGACTGATGGCAAAGACCAGAAGAAAGCAACAGTCCCATCATGATTTGAGCATGGGGCACAGTAAATGAAGAAGTTGAGAAAGCACGAGCACGAAAGAGAATAAGATACAAACTTGATTCAGATAGGGTCTGTTGGCCAATGTTTGCCTTACCTTCTTAGGAATAAGTAGAAGTTTAAATCAGAATCCCAAAGGACACCTTTATATTTTATGCTTAATGTTACACTGAGATTTATGAAATTCCTATCAGCCTCCATTTGTATCATATTAGGATTTTCAATAAATCCTTAAGAGATACAAGTAATAAAATCTGAGCTTAAGACAGAGAGTAAACAGCAATTAATATATGACCAGATACTGTTAAGTGATATAAGGTATAATAAAACTGGCAAGGAGGTAAGTGTTAAGGTTTGCAGACTAGGGGGCTGTTATTTATTACAGGTGGTGGGGGGTGTCAGAAGGCCTGTCTAATAGGGTAGTACTTGAACACAGACCGGAAATAAGTGGCAAAGTGGGCCATCTTTGTGGAAGCAAGCTGCAGATGGAGAGGATACAGTAAGTACTCAAGGTCTGGCAGCACGATGTTTGGTGTTCTTGAAGAAGAGTAAGGAAGCTAGTGTGTCTGGGAAGGAATAAGCAGGGGGAAGATTGGTGGGAAATGTGATCCAGATAATCAAAGGCCCTATCACTTAGGGCCTTGGAGTCATGGTCATTATTCTGGGTTTCATGCTGAGCAAGGTGGGAAACTATTGGACAGTTTTGAGTAGGGGAGCATTATGAGCAATTTTAGGTTTTGAAAGGATCACTCCCATTGCTTTGTAAAGAGACTGCAGGGGCATAACAGTAGAAGAAAGGAGACTAGCTAGGAGGTGTCCATATCTCTGGGCAAAAGAAGATGGTGACTTGCACTAGAATGATACAAGCAGAGATGGTGAGAAGTGGTCAAATTCAGGATATGTTCTCAAGATAAAGCTAACAGGAACTGCAACTGGATATGGGTCTGAGACAGAGATAAATATGATAACTAGATTTTGTTCCAAGAAACTGAGTGAAAATGAAGATGCTATTTACTGAAATTGGCAATACTGAGGAAGAAGTTTGTAAGATGGATCCAGAATTTGGTCACCAATTGAGTGAGATTTTAGAAGATGGGAGATAAAGGCTGGGATGAGAGATATGAATTTGAAATCAACAGCATAACTATGAAATTTATAGGCAAGGTAATGAATAATATCTCTTAGGGTGTGACTACAGATAAAGAGAAGAGGTTGAAGGATTGAGACCTGGTCTACACCAATTTGGGGTCAGGGAGATAAGAACAATTCAGTGAAGAATGGAAATGTGCTTAGATAGTGAAACAGGAAGAACATATGAGGAATTTGGTGCCCTGAAGGCAAGTAAAAACATTTTTTCAGGTCGGACACAGTGGCTCATTGCCTGTAAGCTTCACCCTATGAAGCGGGGCTAGGGATTGTGGTTCGAGTCCCGCCTGGGGCCCGTAGCAAGCCCTAGTTCCAAAAAAATAGCTGGGCGTGGTGGCACACGCCTGTCATCCCAGCTTCCTGGGAAGCTGAGGCTGGGGATTGCTTGAGTCTGTGGTACCCCGGGCAATGAGAGCCTGCGGTTCCACGGGCAAAAATAGCGAGACCTAGTCTCAAAAAAACAAAACAAAACAAAAACCAAAAAACAAACATTTTTTCAAGAAGGCGTAATTAACAGTGTTCAAAGCTACTGAGAAGTCATTTAAGAACTGATCACTAGATCAGCAACATGGAAGTCATAGGTGATCTTGATAAAAGTGGTTTTGGTAGAATGATAGAAAATAAAAACCCCATTGGCTTAGGTTCAAGAGAGAATGAGATGGATGATATGGAGACACTAAAATTCAGATATTTTAAAAATGTACCATAGTAGAAACAGAGAAATACAATGAAGCTAGCGGATAATGTGAAATAAAGGTGTTTTTTTTTGAAGTCAAGTTTTTAAACACATTTTAATATCTGTAAAGGTAGGAAACATATTAAAAAAATCTCTATATGCTGAATTACCTAGCTTTCATAATTAATGAAATTCTACCTTTCTTACTTTGTTTATCCCCAGGCAATTATATCTTCTGAAATGGCTTTGTAAATCAGGTCATTTCACCTGTTAATAGCTCAGTATTTCTAAGAGTAACCTAAAAATACCATAATATCATCACATCCAGTAAAATAAATAGCAATTCTTTAATATCATCTAATACTAATCCACATTCAATTTTCCTTGACTGCCTCAAAACATCTTTTAATAGTTGGTCAGTTCAAAATGGGATTCAAGATTTACATATTGCCTTGGTGGCTTTATCTCTTTTTTTTCTCTTATTCTATAACGTCTTCTGATACCTTTAAAAAAAGTGTTCATGCCATTATTTACTAAGATATTTGCTAACTTCCTCTGTAGAATGCCCTATAATATGGATTTGGCTAATGGTACCTACATGGTGACATTTAATATCTTTAATTTCCTATATATTGGTAGATCTAGAAACTTGATTAAATTCAGACTCAATTTTAGTTTTTTGGTAATTGTACTTTATAGGTATTGTATCTATTGTATCACATCAGAAAGAACTTATATCTGGTTTGCCTAATTTTAATGAATGACAGGATTATCAGTGGGCCCATTAATATTATTAAGTTTGCAATCTGCTCTTTATTCAATGATTTTAGCAATCATTGATGTTAACGCAGGTTTTCCCTTTTGGAACAAAAGGCATGGATCTTGAGGTGAAGAGTCTCTCTGCCAAGAGAAATAAGTCAGAAAGTGAAAGACAGTTACCAGATCATTTCATTTGTTTGTGGAATATAAATAACTAAAGAAAACAAACTGGCTAAACATAACAGAAAATAACACTCTGACTCCCCAAAAGTGGTTCCTAGAGTAGAGAGAAGAAAGGAGCAGGGGGTGGGGGGGTAGGATGATAGCAAACTGGCTCTAGAGCTTCAGTGGAGGGTCAGTGAAGCAGGTGTACATGTTGAGGTGTGAAGTTACACTCCTGACATTATATAATTATGTATGTGAATGGCAAATCAATAAAACTTGATTTTTTTTTTAAATTAATGTTTTCTCCAACACTATTATGGAAACTATCATAGAAACTTGAATTTTAAGTACAGTAAATACCTATCCATTCACCACACAGATTCAACAATAACATTTGCTGTATTTGCTTTACCAAATATATATCTATACATTCCTCTATGCAACCACCATCCCTCTTTCTACTATAGTATATATATATCATATATATCAAGATATATATATATATCACTAGAATTTACCTAAAATTATTTTTAAGGTAAAATTTACACAGAGAGATATGTACAAATTTGAGAGTACCATTAGGGAATTTTGACAATTGCCCAGATCTGTGTCACCCAAATCCTTACCAAGACATTACCATTATCACAGAAACTTCCCTTACCTGCTCCCCATGGAATCTCTGATGTCATGCCCCCAGGGCAAACCACTATTGTTATTTTTTTTTCACATATGTACATATGTGAACTTCATGTAGATAGAACCATACTTTCTTATATAAGGCTTCTCTCACTTAAGCATGTTTCTGAGACTCATTCATTCAGTCGTTTATTTCTTTTTATTGCTCAGTGTTTCTTTCATTATATGACTATACCAGGTTGTTCATTCTTCTGTTGATGCATAGTTGGGCTATTTCTGCTTTTTAGATACAATTGCCATGAAACACTTCCAGAATAACAAGTTGATTTCTAGGCACCCTCCAAAGGTGACCAATGGAGGATTTTTCTAATAATGTGAATTTATAGATTTTATCTATTTGATGTTTTAATCAATTTGCAGTCATAATTCATTTTGATGCTCAACTTGCCCCTTTTTTGGCCAGTGAGACTCAATTAAATCAGCTCTCAGGTTTTTTTGTCAGACGAGGAGTCTGATAACGTTCTTGTTTTCAGGAACAAGAAAATGGTTGGTGTTTTTCTTGTTTACTTCTTGCCCCATATCTTGAACCAGGCCCATTTTTTTTAATGAGAAAAGGCATTTAATTAACCAACAATATGATTATTAGGCATATTATTGCTAGTGGATTATCACTGCTTTAACTTTTCAGTGAACAGAGCTAAAAATACAGTTTTTAGGCTGAGAATGGTGGTGCATGCCTGTAATCCCAGCTACTTTGGAGATGGAGGCCAGGGATCGCTTGGCGTGGGTTCGAGACTACCCTTGCCAAAATAGCAAGACCTAGTCTCTAAAAAAATAGCTGGGCATGGTGGCGCTGTAATCCCAGATACCTGGGAGGTTGAGGCTAGGGATCACTTGAGTTCGGTGGGTTTGGGACTACCCCGGGCAACATAGCGAGACCTAGTCTCTAATACATATAATACACACACACATACAATATACATATATACCATTCTCAATGCATATACATATACACACATATATACATATATATCATTCTTAACTATAGTCTTTTAAAAATTTTATCAAGTAATGTTGGCAACTAATGATATTAACATACTCATTGCTTTATCCTCTGTGTGGACAGTCATGAAAGTTTCAAAATAACAATGTATATGTAACCAGTAACAGCAAAGTCATTATATACTATTTATGATTTCTCTGTGGTTCTTTTTGTCCTAAGGATGTATCTTATCAGGTATGCCAAAAAACCCTTTTGCTATTGAATAAAGAAGAACTATTTTACAGTTACTTAAAAGAATTCTCCTTGCGGTTGTGTTTTCAATTTGTTACAGTGAGGTCAATTTGTTTTAATTAGATTCTGATTTCATTTGGTGCTTTAATTATGTAAATCATGCACATAGTTTCAAAGTCAAAAGTGCAAATACTATGCTTGCCCTGAAACAAAACCACACATCTTTGACAAAGGAGTGAAAAACCTACATTGGAACAAGGGAAGCCTCTTCAGTAAACTGTGCTAGGAAAATTGAACCAAGACATGCAAAAAAAATGAATTAAGACAACTCCCTCATGCCATGTACAAAAGCCAACTCAAAATCAAGAAAAGACTTGGATGTATGACCTAAAACCATAAAATACATAGAGGAAAACTTGGGGGAAAGCCTCCATGAATTATACTTCATAAACCCCTTTCTGGACACATCTACAGCTGGCAATATAATGAAGGAAAACATAAACAGCTGGGACTACATCAGACGAGACCAGGCGTGTTCAGGGTGGTATGGCCATAGACAGCTGGGACTATGTCAAACTGAAAAGCTTCTGTATGGCAAAAGAGACAACAGACAAAACAAAAAGAAACCCAACTTAATGGGAGAAAATTTTTGCCCTCCACAACCGTGATAAGGGTTTGATAACAAAGATCCACAAGGAACTCACACAACTTAGCAAAAACAAAACAAGAAAGTCAAAAAATGGGGAGGAGAACTAAAAAGACACTTCTCCAAAGAGGAAATACAAATGGCCAACAGGCACATGAAAAAATGCTCAACATCACTAGCAATCAGAGAAATGCAAATCAAAACCACAATGAGATACCACCTTACCCCAGTAAGAATGGACCACATCAGAAAAACAGGCAATAACAAGTGCTGGTGTGAATGCGCAGGGAGAGAAAGGAACACTCTTACACTGCTGGTAGGAATGCAAACTGGTCCAGCCACTATAGAAAGTAGTGTGGAGGACCCTCAAACTAATGAAAATGGAACTACCATTTGACCCAGCAATTGCTTTTCTTGGAATCTACCCAAAGGAGACCTCAATACTTATACAAAGGGACATCTGTACTTGGATGTTTAGTGTAGCTATTTGTAATTGCAAGGACATTGAAACAACCCAAATGTCCCAAAACAGACCAATGGATGAAAAAGAGGTATACATACACAATGGAATATTACTCATCAATTAAAAATGACAAATTTGACAAATGTGAGATAACATGGATGGACCTAGAAGCAATCATATTAGCAGAAACAAGTCAGAAAAAGACAGAAACCAAATGGTTTCACTAATATATGGGATATAGGAAAAACTAACAGAAGGCCAGGAGGAAAATTCAAAACAAGCTAATAACCATACTAAAGTTCACAAATGGGGATGGGGGGATGGGGGAGAGAGGTGGGTGAACCCCAGGGAATACAAAGATGTGAAATATATAAATAAATATTTTAAAAAAACACATATTATGCTAAGAGGTTAAGCTTTCATATCTTCCCCTTGCTTCCAATCTTTCCTGTCTCATTGGTAACTATTTGTGTAAGTTTCGGGTTTGCATTTCCATTTTTTTTTGAAAATACAAATTAACAGAATTTTCACATAAAATATATCTGATAACTTCATAGTAGTAAGAAAAGTAGAACTTTTCAGGGAGGTTTTCTTCCCCCTCCCTTTTTTTTTTTCAAAGAGGGACATTTGTGTTTTGTTGGGAAAGATCCTCTGGAGAGAAAATAGACCCTAGGAGAGAGAGGGGGTGGAATGCACCAGTGGGGAGGAAGGGCTGGCCCTAGTAACAGTAAGGAAGATGCCAGGAGATGCCAGCAGATGTGGATATAGGAAGATGAGGAAGTTCTCTTCTGACCACTTCTATTTTCTATTTACAATTAAAAAATGATCATGAGGTGGGAGTCAGCAGGAGAGGAAGGTTGCTGATAGTTTGAGGATGAAGGTATAAAGTATTATCAAAGAATAGGAAAATAAACTAAGGCAGTATTTTTCAAACTTTAGTAGCAGAAACAGATTTGCTGGCCTCCACCTACGTTCTGCGTTATAAGGTCTTGGATGAGGTTAAGAACATGCATTTCTACTAAGCTGCCGAGTGATATTGATGTGACTGGTATGAGAGCCATGTCTTGTGAATCATTAGACTGAGGAAATATAGCAGGACTGCTGGCAGCACAGGGGCCCACTTGAGGTTTGTGGTCATGAATTTGAAGTGAGACCAGTTAGCATGATTGTGTGTTTGAACTTAGCAATCTTCATGTTAGCCTGGGGTAGGGAGTTCAGGCCAGGAGCAGACGGTGAGTTGACCCTTACTACAGTTTGGGATTTAGATAAAGAGGATAGTGATATCAATAACAGCTGGTGTCAAACAAGCATATCTGTTTTTATTTCTTCTTCATTGTTATTTTTCAAAATCTATCTTTATATAAATAGAAAGTCTGAGATATCAAAAAAGGAGAAAGCGAAAGGGTAAGAACAGGATATACAGGAATGAACTAAGAGCGCAGTGATAGAAAGAAGAAAGTTTAGAAGAAACAGGAAAAACTTCCTACAAAGGAAGAACTAGAAAAAATCATTATGCTTAAATCTGGTCTCAATAGGGTCACCAAGGGAGCTGATGAGCAACACCGTATTAGCACTCTGAAAAGGTACTTAGAATAATGGCATAATCCAGAATGAACATATTATATTTAATTTTTTTTTGGTTAATGATGTAACATTACTTTACATATTTATTTCTTTTTTCACAATATAATATTTCTCCCCTTAGGTGTGGTCACCATAGTTCTCCCACCACTGAAGCACCCATAGTCCTCCACCACAGGACTCTACTCATAGTGGAATCTACCACCTCCACTGTGTTGTCCTCTTGCCTCCCCCATTTGCTTCCCTCCCCTTTTATATTAGATTTCAAGAAATAAAATGAAAATTGGTAGACAACAGTTTAGACATTTTTTAAAAATCCCGCCAGGATCTTGAAAAGATATTTACACAACCATGTTTATCACAGTATTATTCAGAGTAGCCAGGTGTGGAAGCAACCTAAATGTCCACTGACAGATGAAGAGACAAAATGTGGTATATAGATACCGTGGGAGACTATGAAATCTTAAAACAGAAATACATCTTGTTACATGCCATACCATAGAGGAACCTAGAGGATATTATTCTAAATGAAACAAACCAGTCATAAAAGGAGAAATACTGATGATTTCACTACAATGAATGATCTCAAGTAGTCAAAATCAAAGAAAGCAGAAGGGTGGCTGCCACAGACAAGGGAAATTAATGTTGAATGCTTGAGGGTCTCCGTTTTTCAAGATGAAAAATTTCTAGAGATCTGTTGCACAACAATACAAGTATACTTAGCACCACTGAATAGGATATTGAAAAATCCTTAAGATGGTAACTTTATGTTTCTTTTTTAACCCTTCCTCACAGACACACAAAATTCTTGCAGACTAATCACAACAGAACAATACAGTGATGGACTTCCTTTTTAGAGATTCTAGGGGGTAAGAGTTACAAAATACTTTTTTTCTAGTGATTTAAAAATACTCTGTTGTACATGCCATATTTACAATATGCTAAAAGCTTTGAGAAGATAATGCTCAGAAAAACATATGTACCCAGAAATAATCAGAATATTAAAGTCTAATGGATTCAATATTACTTGGTGTAAACAATGATGCAGAATAACCATTAATGGGAGTGTGAAAACTAACTAACTCTTCATTCCAAATGACATCAGAAAAAGAGAAATGACATTAAACCGCAAGGCTAGCAGTTAACAAAGATGGACAGATAGTGGTTAAATACTGGACTAGGACCACGACCAAAACTGCAGAATTTCTTCTTTATTTATTTGAAAATGTAAGAGATATTTTAGTTAACTTGAGAGTTTACCATAATGATAAAAAGAGGGAGACTACAGTAATGGATCTCATCTACTCCTAAAATCATAAGATTGTTTTAGAAAGGAAACCCAAAGTCTTAAAGAAATACATAAAAAAATATGCTAAAACAATGTATGAGTCAAATCAAATTTAAAATATTTAACGAATAAAATAATTCATGCTAGTCTGAATTAATATAGAAATGCCACTTTATGTGAATAAGTTAATTTCTGAAACTAATTCAGAAAAAAAAAACAAAAATTCAATGACTGTACTTTCAAAGTCAACATTTTATGCATCTTTTCTTAGAAAAAATAGAAAATGCATATTTCTATTAAAATTTATAAAACTTCTTTACTTTGGGGTGAGGGGTTGAAAGAAAACATTCCACATTTTTCAAGGTGGAAAGTATTCATAAAAATAAAAATAAGTTCCTAGAGCTAAGTGTTGATTGAGCTTAAAGGTTTTTTGTTTGTTTGTTTTTGGCATAGTGGTGACTTTTTAAGATATTTTCATAAGGAATTAGAACAAAGAGAAAAGGGGAAAAACCTAACACCACATGCATGTATGAAAAAAACAAGGCGAGAACCCCAAACCGATTGCAACACCACCGGATGGAGGAGCCAGCTGACACATGAAGACAAGTCTCCGGGTCTAGGGAAGCTTGGGGTTTAGCTCCTTTTACTTCACGAGAGACTGCACTTGTGAGTATTCCTTAATTTCAACTGTATAAGTGATCATGTATTTCCGTTAAAATTTGATTATTTGAGTACTAAAAGTGAAACCTGTTTCATGGTGACTAGCAATTCTTGGCTTTTTAGTACCCTGAGTAAATGTCTTGAAGGATATCTCTGCTTTGACTTGATTTAAAATGAGACTATTTTCTTAGTTATTTGAAGTATTTTTAGGACACTGGAGGAGTTTAAGCTCATACTATCAATACCATTACATTGGTGTTATACTGTATTTTGATTATTGTTGTAAAGACTTGCAGACCTATTTGATTCTATTAAAAGTTATTTTCATAGGCAACAAATTTTATTTCTAGTGTATTAAAATAATCTATAACTTATTAATTTATTAAGTCATATGATCTTATTTTCAATGCCATATTTTCTTTATTAAAATGCTATTATTTCATGATACTAAGTAAATCAATTAAATGTTAAGTTTTGTGTTTCAAAAGTAAAAAAAGGCAAATATAGAAAAAAGCAAAAATACATTTTAGTTAAGTTCAAGACCTAAAATTTCAGTGTTTTTTCTAGACATTGTTTTAAGTTTATAATAAAACCTAAAGTACTGCTGATAGTATTATTTACAAAGTAACATGCTTTCAATTTTCATTCTGCATGCAGCAAATTGATGCAATTTTTGAAGTATGACCTGAAAGATTGTCATTGTCAAATCAAACCATAAATGGTGAAAGCTTGCTATGATTGCCAAATAGGTACGTATTCTACCATAACAATGTGATGGTTTCACAAACACACTCGAATTTCATTTGAAGTCTCTGTTCATTAGGGCCACAGTAGAATCTGTTAGGTTCAGTTTTTTTGTATACAAGTTTTCAGTTTGTATACAAGTATTCAGTTTTTTTGTATACATGAGCCAACTGAGAAACACTGGCAGGGGTAGTGGGAAGGTAGTGGTAGGAACAGCTACTAACAAGGGATTGCAAACTTTAGGACTTGCCATGTAACAACATTAAAAAACCACCTACCATCCATTATATCTGCATACCATTGTGACCGTGGTAATAATACAGCACACAAGACACAAGCAATGTCCACTGGGATACTATGTTAACAGTCATTTGTTTCTCGATTTTACTGGTCATTCTGACCAAATTGAGTAAGTAGTTTCTAAAACATCAAGGAAATGCATTAAGAACTATGAGTGATTGACACATTGTAAAAATAAGGAATTAAGTGTAAAACAGATTCTAAGCTGTTAATTTGTTAATTAAATCACCGTTTGACAATGATTCTAAATGATAACTACTATTACTGCTTAAACAAATGCATTGTTTTTGCTTTATTCTCTTTAAACTTGGAAATAAAGCAAAACCACAAAGGTTTCCTGGTGATTTTGTCCAACTATTTATTAATTTTATTTGCAGATTAAGCTGAGGCAAAGGGTTTCAGGATATGTGCTTTGTACTAACAGTTTTCTAGAAACATTTTGATTAAAGTTATCAGGTGTAGAAATAAGTCTGGAAAGATAAGCCTCCGGGATGTGCTGAACTTCTGGTGAATGCTTTATGATTCTGCATACTCTGGAATTACTTATAATGGACATAGCAAATAAAAAAATTAATACCTTTTCCAAAGAAGTAAAGCTAAATGGCATAATCTCTTCTTGAAAATGCTAATGTAGATAATGCTAAAGGAATCTGTTCAAAATGCTGCTGACAGAACTCATGTGACAACACTGCTGATCATATGTAAGAGGATTGAGTTTTGGTGAAAAGGTTCATTGGCTCTAAGATGAGAAAGATCTGAGTCCCAACCTATTTAAGAGCTGTGTGTCATGGGTCAAGATCACAATCTCTTGATGTCATGTTACCTTTTTTCTCACACCTCCCTCACAAGGCTTTGTAAGGATTATGTAAATGAGATAATATAATAAATGTGCTTAACAGAAAATGTAAAATAAATGTTAGCTAATGGTTCCACCATCTAGTACAAGGTTTCAATTCTGAATGCACATCAGAATCCTCAGATTTAAAGGAAAGCATTGTTGACAGCCTATTTCAGACCAATTCAATCAGAAGATCTGGGGATGGAAATAGACACCGATATCTTTCAAAACTCCTCAAGAGGATTCAAATATGTAGCCAGGACTGAGAGTCACTGATAATCTCTTCTACATTCTATGAAGTATTCATTTGGTGGTAGTGTAAGAAACACTGAAGGAAAGACCCTTATTGTGCCCCAAGATAGATGGTTTCATTTTAAAAAAGCATTTCCTTAAAAGGAGGCAACATCTGTCTTTGCAATATTTTCTCACTGATCCTTGTTCTGTTTTTTTTGAAGGCATACATCACAAGGTGAAATCCTTTTCTCCAGGGCCTTGGAAAGTGTTCCTATCTCCAGGGTAAGGTACCTATTATCTTCAACTTGCTGCTATGACAAGATTAGGGCTCTTCCCCCTGTTTACTCTGTGACCTTTCTATGTATGCTGCTAGGATTGAAACACTGTGGCCCAGGTGAGGCCTTACCAGTTTGAGCTAGAACAAGATTCAGAGTAGTAATCTTCATTTAAGATACATCATATCTGTCTGTCCCTTCAGTCAAAGAAGGGGTTAGTTCTTATTGCAATCACATGACTCTATTGATGTGGCAACTGCAGTTGGGTTTTAGTTCATGTAGATAAAGCCTTTCCTGTACTCGAAGAGTTGATTTTAATATCCACATGTAGAACTTTACATACTTTTCTACTAAATTCTCTCTTTCAATGATATTTATTGGGCTATTTTCTATACTGGGTACACAGAGGCGAACAAAATATGCTCAATTCCTAGACCTAATGGAGTTTAAAATATAGCATGGGAGAATAAAAATAAAATAAAAACTACTCGCAGATGACTTTTAAAAACCATTTCCGCTATCTGAGCTCTCAAAATCATGGCACTTTTCACACCCTTTTCATCAGTGGCTCAGCTATGTTTCTACTTGAACTACTGTGAACTTCCTACCTGAGCATACAACACAGGGCTCTGTCCAGGTACCCCTTTTCTTTTCCTTGTCTCTCAGACTGCAGTATCAGTCTCATTCTTGGCATCCTGCCATGCTTCCTAAGTTGCCTTTCTAGAATTTCAGGTCACCAAAATCATGCCTGTATATTTCTACAAGCTTTGTAAAATCTGTCTTCCTGTAGTTGAGACACAACAGACTAGACTCTGCCTTCCTGAGTTCTGTCCTTCCTTCTACTCTCTCTTACCAGGGATTACATAAGTTCCTCTTTGCCAGCTAGTTCCTCTTCCCTGGAGTCAATTTCCCCCTCACCAAAATTTTAAACTGAAATTGTAACTTCATCCAAAATAGTTTCTTCTTGATTAAATGATAGGCAGAGTTTTCAGAAAGGTTATTTTTTCTCTGTATATAATGGCGATTTAATTACCAGACTTGAAATACATTTTATATTATAGCATTCAGAGTTTGAATGCGCACTTCCATGAACATGTTTACTAAGAGCAGGGCCTCTGTCTTGTTCACCTCAGTTTTCCAAACAGTACTTAGCTAGGTGTGAAATGTTAACTAAAATGAGATAAATCAAAAGATGATTTTTTAAAAAGTTAATTTCCATTTAATACTTTTTACATGCCAGAATTCTTCATAAGTGTTTTTCATTTCTACAGACAAGAGAAGCTGAAGCTTAGACAAGATTAAGCCTAAGGTCACAGAATTAGTTGTCTGATTACAATAATATTGCTGACGAGTTTTATGTTATAATTACTAAGAAGCTGCTATAGACAAAAAGAATGAATGAGACCTTCAGGAACCCTCTCCTCGTGTCCTACCTCTTTACAATGGGCTCTCAGATTGAGCTCTTCATAGCAGTCGACAGCCAGGAAAAGGACAATAATAAGTGCTAACATTCTGTACTATCACAAACAAGTGGAATTAACATAGTATCACTTATAAGATTCTAGCAACAGCCCTAATCACTTAACCTAGAGCATATTTAAATGCACTTAGTTACTTCACAATCCTTGATCACAGACCCTACTGCCCATCTTCATGATCACCCTATGCTTCTAGGTCAGGAGTTGTTACCCGGCAGCTGTCAAGATCTGAATTGGTTTAGTTTGCTGACTTACTCTCCTGTTCAGTATTATAAAAGTCTGTTTAGAGAGGCAGAAGCTTTGTCCTCTGGAGAGTGGCAGGGGCTGTGCTTTCTTGGTCTGTTATATTCATTCCTTGCATATCTCTGTATGAAATTACTTTAATACCCTCAACTTGGTCTTTGGTTGAAAATAGTTAAGACATTTTCATCTATTCTCACTACTGAGGACTGCCACAACTTAACTGTCACATGGTAGTATGTGTCAAAATGAATAAATACCATCTATGAGGGAGAGTCAAGATAGGAAGGTGGGCATTGGTTAGTGGGGAGCCCAAATGGCCCTGTGTTTACATGAGGGAAAGTCCAAAATAAGAGCTGCTATTTCTCTTCATTTCCATCTCTATTCCCATAACAACCTCTGTATGAAAAGATGATTTTGTAGTCTAGTTATTTAATACAATAAATGGAACAAACCTCCAAATTAAAGACAGTCTTGGGAAAGGTCAGAGTAGGACATGACATAGGATTCTACTCTATTTGTTGGTGGTTTTCTGATATCATAATGCTGCTATATACATAAGGCATAAGTAAAATAGACATCCAAATGGTCTAAAGTAGGATAAAAGCAGTTTCTCACAATGTCTGAAAATCATTTATTATTTACACTGTGTTAAATGAACTATTATTAAAATAGCATAATGACTTCATGTTTGCATTCTATTGTAAGAGAAATCTGAAGACAGCAAAGTTACACACAAAGAATATGTCATTTAGCACCTTCACTTTTTGATCCCTACAGAAGACAATGACAAGTCACACCATAATGATGACAACTACTTCAGACAACGTCTGGCTTTACCGCTCCCAGGAACAGCACTTAGTAACTAATCACAGTGCCCAAGCACCACACAACCTTTCTGGAGCATCAAGTTCTATTAACTGCGTCATGGATGAAAAATTACTTTCCAGTGTGTTAACAGCATTCTACTCTGTCATTTTCATTGTGGGACTGGTTGGGAACATAATTGCACTCTATGTGTTTCTGGGTATTCACCGAAAAAGAAATTCAATTCAGATTTACCTACTTAATGTAGCCATTGCAGACCTCTTACTTATCTTCTGCCTTCCTTTCCGAATAATGCATCACATCAACCAAAACAAATGGACACTAGGTGTACTTCTTTGCAAGGTTGTGGGAGTACTGTTTTATATGAACATGTACATTAGCATTATTTTGCTGGGATGCATCAGTTTGGATCGCTATATAAAAATTAATCGGTCTGTACAACAACGGAAGGCAAAAACAACCAAACAAAGTATTTATGTCTGTTGTACAGTATGGACACTTGCTATTGTCGGATTTTTAGCTATGACTGCTTTAACACTTAAGGAAGGAGACCGAAGTAATTCTACAATGTGTTTCCATTACAGAGAAAAGCATAATGCCATTGCACAAGCAATCTTTAACTTAGTTATTGTAATAATATTCTGGGTAGTTTTCCTACTAATAATCCTTTCATATATTAAAATTGGCAAGAATCTATTGAAGATTTCTAAAAGGAGGTCAAGATTTCCTAATTCTAGTAAATATGCCACTACTGCCCGAAATTCCTTTATTGTACTTATCATTTTTACTATATGTTTTGTTCCCTATCATGCCTTTCGATTCGTCTATATTTTTTCACAACTAAATAACTCAACTTGCTATTGGAAGGAAATTATTCACAAAACCAACGAGATCATGCTGGTTCTCTCAGCTTTCAATAGCTGCTTAGATCCTGTCATGTATTTCCTAATGTCCAGTAACATCCGTAAAATAATGTGCCAACTTCTTTCTAGGCGATTTCAGGGGGAAGCGAGCAGGAGTGAAAGTACTTCTGAATTTAAACCAGGATACTCCTTGCACGATACATCTGCTTCAAGTAAAATCCAGCCTACTTCTTAAAGCCCTTGAGGTGAAAGTATTGAAGAGAATGATAAAAAAATTCAAGCTCGTAGTTCCTTGAAGAAATAAAAGTCATGAAAGAAAGCTCTAGCATTTACAGCCAGATCATTTCAAAGTTCTCTTCTGATTTCACTCCCTTTATTGTAAAATATTTGAAAATGTTACATTTATCATTAGATCTCAAGTGTGTACATGAAATCTATTAAAAATTCACTATTCAGCTAACCTCTTAACACAACAGAAAATAGAAAATGTCAGTTTCTCTAGTCATTATAAAATTATTAAAAATTCAGCACCTAATACTAATTTAAAGTGTACTTAAAAGCTAAATGATTTGAGGACTAATTTAAGATTTTAGAAAAATATATGTTCATTGCCATTTTAAAAGCTTGTATAATTTGCCACTGTATTCATTTATGCCTAAATCTCTATAAGATGAAATAATAATAAAATTCTCATAAAATGCAATTACCCACTATCACTGCTTAGGTCAAAATGGAAAGAATTTAAATACTGCACACTAAAACCAAACAACAGATGAGCTAAGAATTCAACAGCCTAGCAACAGGACTTAAAATTGCACTTTACTGAAACAGATTTATAAGCAACTCAGTCTTCTTGGATGAAATCTGAATGGAGATCAGCCATACTAGAGGAAGAGGAATATGAGTGGTCACATGAATGAGGCAGCCGGAGGCCTGCAGCCATGGTCCCAGGCTTGTGAACTCATGGCTTTAGCATGCATAAGTTGAGTGTGTATGCTAAAGGGAGTCAAGGGTTTTGGAGAGACTGTGAGGAGGCTTGAGAGGACCTGTTTGTTGGTTCCTGTATCTTGGAGCTTCTCTACTTCTTGGAGTTAAAAAGGGTGCTGGAAGAAAAAGAACACGTCATGTCTTTGACCATGTGCTTGGGAAAAGCTGAAATACACCAAAGGAGGAAAATAAGGATGCTCTGTGTATGGAACACATGCTGCTGAACTCATTGATTGGACATGTGGTGAGGTGATCAGAGACTAAAGGACAGTTTGGACAATGGTGGGATAACAGGGTTTTTCTTGTTTATCTTGTAGTACATATACAGGTAATCACTTTATTAAGTAATAAAATATCTGCTCACTTAAAAAAAAGAAATCTGAATGAGTACAATTGAGATGTGTACACTCTGATATAGCAGGTTGACTTCTAGGTGTACATTTTACAGAATCACTCAAATGCATATACAAGAATACCTACATAATGATGCTCAGTGAATTCCTTATAATAACAATCACAAACAACCTAAGTAAGTATGCTTTAGTAGAGGAATGGAGCAATAAACCGACACTATTTCCACAAAGGAGTAGTGCATAGCACTTCAATGAAACAAACCTCACACGAACACATTGGAGAATTCTCAAAAATAATACTGAGTAGAAAATAAAACTGCAAAAGGGTATGTACCAAAAACATATAAAACATTACCAGGCCGGGCACGGTGGCTCGTGCTTGTAAGCTTCAGCCTATGAAGCGGCCGGGGCTAGGGATCACGGTTCGAGTCCCGCCTGGGGCCCGTAGCAAGACCTAGTTCTAAAAAAATAGCTGGGCGTGGTGGTGCGCGCTTGTAATCCCAGCTACCTGGGAAGCTGAGTCTGGGGATTGCTTGAATCTGTGGTACCCTGGGCAATGAGAGCCTGCGGTTCCATGGGCAAAAATAGCAAGACCTAGTCTCAAAAAAAAAAAAAAAAAAAAAGAATTAAAAACATTACCAGATTCTTTCTGATTCTATATACATGAAATAGTAACACATAGTACTATATATAACATATACACCAGTGTGAAGTTCATGGTTAAATCTGGAGACATTTGATGTAAACACGAGAAAATGTTAGTGTCTATTAGATCTGTATGGTACTTCAAAGGTGTTATATTATTTTTAGTTTACTTCTGAGTATTCAAAATATTTTCATAAAAATAAAGAAAAATTGCAGATTATAGAATATCCTGCCCTTTTATGTATGCTGAAAAATAACTGGCTAGTATAATTTAATAAAAATAATATAATATGTTCAAGATATAATTTAAAATATAATTTAATAAAAATAATTGGACAGTAAACCCCTGAATATGGGGTTTTGCTGACACACAGAAAAGATCAATACATATAAGTGGAATAACTAAATGAGTGAATAAATGGATGGATGAATGAGCAAAGAGGGAGGATTAGAAGGTATGCTGAAAATAGTTTAAAAGGTAGGTGTATTTAATTTTTTCTTACACAGCTGTGATCAGGAGATTTGTCATTAAAGCAACCATTCTTAAAAGTTTAGCTAGTATTTGCTCAATTTAGTCACACATGGAATCAGAATGTGGTTGACTGAGTAGGAAAAACATGTTATGACCAAATCCAAGGATCCATTCCTAAGTTACAATCATAATACATCTTGAAACTTTAGGTAGGCCACTGTCTAGAAATCAGTATTAAAGAACATGGACAATTGTGTTAGGGTTGAATTTATTTTAATTAGATTTAACTTAAATATAGCTATTGTTCAGCTAGCTGTATTTTAAAAAATGCACATAACTGGTTGAATAAAGAACAGTTCAAAGCAGAAATATATTTAAACAACAAGAAACATTTGAGAATAAAATTTGAAATTTACAGAAAAATTAGAGGTGTAGAATAAAGGAATAAAATTTATATAAATTACTTTGCCCTGACTGTTTTTAACACTACCTAAAATTCAGTATTCTTGTTTTAAGATATGAAACCACTGATTTTCCCTCATGTTCCCAAAATGAAAAATTTTACAAACTACTAAGCCTCTCTCTAATTTTTTCATGATCAGTTTCTTTAATCTTAATTTTTAAAATTGTTTATATATATTTTTACTTACATCATTGTATACCTGAAGTTCTCTTATCACACCCATGAGCCATCATCCTGATCGCTTCTGCTCTACTAACCCTTTTACATCCCTACATATTTCTATAGATAACATAGTTTGAATGGTTGATTTTTTATTGGTAATAATTTTATGGAGTAGTGAAAGGAACATAAACACACTCATAGTTCTGGAAGTGCCTCATTATTTTTATTAAGTCAGATGAACTTTATAAAACCCTGCACAACAGCATTTAAAAAGCAAAAACAAAACACACGCATCCTTATATCTCTAAAATACAAAAGACAATGCAAACCAATATTAAAAAAATTAGAAAAAAACCACTGAGTTGATCCTTGCTATATTATTTGTAGTAAAATAAATTTTTGTAAAAGTCAACCTGTCTGTAAGCTCATAGTAGATGTTGTTTACCAATATAAGTTTCCCTAATAATAGGTCAATAGAGTAACCTGGAAATGTGAGAATATTTCTAAATTTTATAAAAACATGTTACAGACTTAGTAAATTTAAGACTATTTATTATATATTATCTTTCATTTCTCACTAAGCCCTAGTGTATGCAAGCAGGAAACACTGGTTTGATGCCCCCCAACCCAAGGTTTAACTCTAGAAGCATAAAGAAAAAGGAAACTTGTGCACCACCAGGCTCTCAGGACCTTGGGGTCTAGGTGCCTTGAGGCTGTAGACCCTAGCCTCTACCTTTTCAGTGTCTGGGGATGGGGGAGGGGCACCCAAGGGTTCTAAGCTGGGAGAGGGAATTAGTAGGCCCACCTTCCAGGCCCAGCCCTGAGCCTAGTTGGGCTGGAGGTAGGAGCTGAGGTCCTTTCCAACTGCGCAGACCCTTGGAGAGGAGTTCCAGCATACCCTTGCCGCAGCCTAGGCTGCTGGCAGGGGTGGGGAGCAAGGGGAAGTCCTATACCACCAGGACCTCAGGGTCTCAGGGACTCTGGGTCTAGGGATCTCAGGCTGGGGAAGCCGGCCTCTGCCTTCATGTAGGTGGGGAAAGGGTTGGGGGGGTTCCCCCCTCCGGTTTACTCCAACCTTAAGAGATCTGCACTAGGAATGAAAAATCCAGTCTCTCCAGCTGCAGATATAATGCAGAGGAAAGGAAGTAATAATGGCCCTGGATATACTCACCACCTGGGTGGAACAAGCACTGTGTTGGGAACCACTGAGACAGGAAGGTGAACCAGTGATTGAGGTGACCTGGCACAGATTTCTACCCACAGCGTCTCTGGCACTGGGTAATCAAACCCCGGGCCCACAGTAATGTGCAATGTGAAAGAGGCTCCCCTATTTACCAATCAATGGGAGAAGAAAGCTACCAGGAGTAGTTGTGGTCCCATGGCAGAACTGCTATCAAGAGAGAGAGGAGAGGAGCTCTACCAAACACCTGGGCAAGTTCCCAGAGCAGCAAAAACCTCACCACTATCAGCTGGAGTTGCATTCCCAAACCCAGACATCAGAACTGTATGGCACAGAACCAGCAACAAGTGACAGAAAGGATCCTGGAGAAGTGCACCATATATCTGCCCGAAAACAAGTTCCCAACATGCTTGGCCTGACTATCTGCCTAAGCTACTCCTGGAGATCTGAACAGCCTCATCTGTTGCTGTCCAGGAGTTCAAGTCCGCACCCAGGAAAAAAGGACATAGTTCTAGAAAAAGAAAAGAACAGCAGGTCAAACACAGACAAACAGCTTGCAGCGAGAGGAGTTGGAGTGACCAGAGGGGGAAAGGGGGAATGGTGGGTGTGGAGTGGGGAATAAAGGGTACACTACAACCATGCAAACATAACCAATATTGTACGATAATTACAAAACAAAAACTTTTAAATAAAAAAAGTAAAAAAAAAAAAAAAAGGAAACGCAGAAGTATATACATATCTCCACCTTGCAAAACATCTTCAGAATTAGTTTCTAAATCATATCTCACACACGCGAAACCAAAAAAGGGCAAAATTAACTGCCTGGTTGTCAGAGTGGGAACAAAATGCTAAGTATCACAGTTAGTTTTGGAGAAGTATTTTGGTGGAGTTAAGTTTGATGGTGGCTGAATTTCCAAGAAAAGGTCAACAGAAAAAGTAAATTCTGTTGTAGTACAGAAGATTTTGCTTTCAACTTCTTTGTAAAATGGATCCCTCAATCTACTGATATTAAGTAGAACTAATAAAATTACAATTCTTTGCAAGCAAAGCCTTACTGAAAGTTATCCACAGGAGAAAAACAGCATGGAATAGAATTCTCTGAACAGGCAACCTGGGCTTTGCAGATATGCGTTAATGGGCTAATTATATTTTTTAGGCTTTGAAATATGAATGGAAATTTATTTTACTAGATATCAAAATATATTGTTACTGTCAAAAAGGAAAAACTGTGGGACAAATGTAAGGATAAATTTTCAATGAAACAGAATACACATCTCTAAGCAGAACCTCCATGATAGATGAGAAAATATGACAAAGGTTCTCAAAAGGATAGGAGCAGAAACAAATCAGAGGGAAACCTAAAATTCTATTAGTCAAGACATTCTAGAATGTTGCAGAGCTGGATCAAATGAATTTTTAAGAAGCATCCAAGAGACTGATAACAGTCTCTTCTCTCAGAGAGAATTCCTGCAATTCAAGGGAATGTTGTGAAAAACATTTGAGAAGGGGGGATGGATTAATAAATAGTGCTGTGTTTCTTCGAAACAGAAACCTAATTTACAGCCTCAACTTACATTGCACCTCAAGAAATTGTAAGAGAAGATCCTCATTCATAAATAATGAACCCACTAAAAGACTGGAAAACATTTAAGTGACTAACTCATCTATGGATGAGAAAGAGCTTTATTCTTAAAAGAACAGAAATCATCATAGGGAAAATCTACAGATTTAACAAAAAAATTAAATTTTTTTTTGGTCAAAAGCTGTAAACAAAAATAAAAGCAAAAGCATCAAGTGGAAAAAATATTCACAACAGCTATGACATTTTCCAGAGAGCTTTTCATATTTAGGTACCAAGAGACATCACATTTTTAAAAAGAGACTTGCATTTTTGTTCAGAAGGAAGCAGCTGAAACTCAGTATATCATCTGAATGTGTTGACTCGGATAAGAGAGAAACTCAGGTACTTGCACAATGGACGATGAAGTCTTTTTTCATAGTTATACGGCCCAATGGAGAACATACGGCCGTAAGACTGCTGTAGGGTCCCATGTTCAGTCTGATTTCCAGATGAAGACATGGAGGGTTGACTGGGTAGTGGCAAAGTGAACTCAGAACTGAAAAGGATGTCCTAGATTTGTCCTAACTTCTGTTTTGCCACTTATTACTCCCTTCTGTTCAAGTTCACATGCAAGGGAATGGGAATCAAAGTAAAATATACTTATTAATGTATCCATTATTGTGCTGGTGTTTGACACACACTAAAGTCTGCACTGTCATGGAAGTATCCACTGTACACAGTGGGGGATGCACAATGGTAGCCTATATTTCTTAGATGTTGTCTCTGCAAAAGCAATATTTTTGTTTGTTTGTTTCATTCTGTCTAAGCACAATTGTCATTACTAAGATGCTTTCGGTTTTTTTTTTTTTTTAAACATAAATTGCCACTAATATGCATTTGGAGCAAAAAGTTCTGCTTATCTTTCACCAAAATTGTGTGATGTCAAAAAACCAAACTCTTAAGGCTAGGTTTCAAGTTATCATGCATTTGTTTACTTTGTAAAAGCTCTGCTTGAAATGATTACAATCCAGTACAAAAGCAAATGGGGTGGAAAGAGGAAATAAAAACAATGGAAGAAATCAAATTAGAACATCTCACCCTTATTAATTTTGCTTCTGACTCAGGAAATGCATAAAGAACTAGCATAAGATGAGTTTTGAAAAGATTTCTAATTTTGCTCTGGATACAAGTGTTGATGATGCATAGAAAAGATTTTTTTCTTTTTCTTTTTTCTTTAGTAAACCACACAAGTTATTTCAGAAACAAGTAATGGTTACAGTTATACTCTGGTTGGGCAATTCCATATAAAAACTATTTTTAGGTATAAAACATTTAAACATACAAAAAAAAGGAAAAACACAACTTAACAGGCAGGTAAGCATCTGTTACCCAAGTTGAATAGATGCCAACGTTTTGACCCTATTTACTTAGAAGTTCTCCTGTAACTACTTGTAATCCAGGTTAGATAGAAATGATTGCCCTGAAGTAGCCTCTTTCTGACCTTAGTGTTTTTCATTTTGATGTGCATTTTATGTTTTATAAATATATACATGGATAACTATACATTACCTCTTGATTTTAACAATTTAAGTTTCTTACTATTACATCCTTTCCTAAGCTTTTGCATTCAAATTTGTTTTTCTAAAAAGTATATAGGAGATACATTCAGGGTCTCTAATACAGTGTTTTGCTATGCAAATAAACAACAGTTCACTTCTCCATTTTCCCCTAACAAATGTGCCCTTAGGTGGTTTCCACTTTTTCAGGATTAGAAACCGTGTTCAAGTGTGTATACGTGTGGGATTGCTCTATGGTTGACATCTAGAAGTCAAATATTTGTTAAGGTATTGCCTGAATTCAGACAAATCACTCTCCAAATAAAGTGATTTTACCAATTCACACAACTATTTCACCACTAGTAAGATATGAATTCCTGTTTACTCACATCTTCACCAATACTCAGATTTTATCAGATTTACTAATCTTTGCCAATCTGATATGTATGAAATAGCATTTTCTTGTGGTTTTAGTTTGTACTCCCTTGATTATAAGCAGTATCATCTTGAATAGCTTTTTGCTATTCAGGTTTCTTCTTAGGTGAATGGTCTGTTCATATCTATACCTCTACTCCTCGCTTTTTCTCCAAATGAGTCACCTATCTTTTATTTTATTCTCCCTTTGCCCCATCCCTCTAATTACTGAAGTATTTAAATTCTGGATACCAGTGCTTCATTATTTGTGTCAGTTGCTAATAATGTCAAGCAGTATAGGACATGTCTTTCACTTTGCTTATGATTTCTTTTGCCAGACACCAAAAACACAGTAAAAGATATTTTCTAACTCATATCTTGATACATCCTGATCTTTTGATCTATACCCCTCAAGGACCAAACCACTGAACTTACAGATGAAATTATCATATAATTAGACAGGCTGAGATTTCAGTCATAAAGAGTACACAGATGTTCAAATGAGGTGTTCCCTGAGCACATGGGACTAGAAATGTTTCCTGACAGTTAAACTACAAAATCCAAACACCCATGATACTGAGAAGCAATTTTAGAGACAGAAGGTCTCCTAGATTAACTAAATGTATTAAAATATATAAAATGATGAATAGGTCATCCACTAGGAGGTAAGTGAGGGAAAATTAGAAAATAAAAATGTGGGTAGCAAAGATGTTGGCATTGCCTGAGCAAACACAGTCTATGGAAATAGTCTTGATAATAGGACCAGGAATAAGACCATGGCAAGGATTCGGGTGAGGAGCTAACACGTTTTTTTAGCTCAATGACATCAAACATTGTTAAATAATGAAGCAAGAGGCAGCACAGTGGACAGGTCAAAAGGGCAGCTGAGTTCAATATTCTGGCTCCATCACTTACAATGTAAGTAGTGCTATGTAATCTGGGACAAGATCTACTTCCTCTATTGAGAAAACAAGAATAACTGTAGTACTTAACTCATAGGGTGTTATGAGGGTTATATGAGTTAATAGCACACCTGGCAAGTAGGAAACACTCAATATATGTTATCAAATTACTTAAATGTTAAGAGAAAGGCAGAGCAAATAGATAAAATGAAATGGCCAGTAGCTGAAGGTAAACATCAGAACTAGAAAAATAGAAGTTCATCTGGATCATGTGGGGAGTAGTCACTCAAAAATGGTTATAATATGGTTTTAGCTTTCAGTAATAACAGTGTCATCCAGGACAGGAGCAGCGACAGATCCATTCTTTTCCATGTTGGTCAGAACTTGGTTCAGAGTTAGTACCGTGTTTCAGAACCACACTCTGAAACTTGAGCTGGTAAGAGGAGAGTCAGGGCACAAGGATGCCAGGAGGACAGCTGAAACAATGGGATTGTTTAGTTTTGAAGTAGGAAATTAAATGAAAGACAGTTGAACAAGGTGTGTGTGCATGTGTGTAACAAGCAGAAAGAAGACCAGTGAAGGATGATAGTTGCAAGCATCATGTTTCACTTGATTGTGGCAGCTCTCAAGTGAATAGAAAGCCAGTGAGTTATTTGCTAATAGAACTGTTTTAATATATTATGGATTCCCAGCAGACTGGGAATGTAGCAAAGTACTTCAAACATTTAATAAAGTTTGGATTAGATGTCCTTCAGATGTCTTTAATAGAAGTTTGGGGTTTTCAGAAAGTTCAATGCCTTAATAATGAGTGGCAAGCAGGGGCCACCTATGATGACATACTCATACAGTCATGCTCTCAGGGATACAGAGATGTGTGGGGCCAGAGGGGAGGGGTTTTGGAGGCTGTGGGCCACAGTCAGTGGCTCCCAAGCACTTTTTCCGAATATTCATTTGTAGGGAATTTGTTCAACATCACCTGTTCCACTCCTGGTAGGCATTTATTAACAGGTATTGGTAAAGAGATAGTTTAAATTCTATCTAGGTTAAATCTATAGATTCCAGGAGTTTTGTGTCATTTGTGTTAGGGCTCCAGTTTCTTTGTTTTCTTACTGACCCTTCCCTTTTGTTGGTAGTCAGAATGGCCAAATAGGTCACCACTTTGCAATCTGACATGGGAACAAGGTATCTTTACTGTAAATCTGGCTCAATAGCATGGGCTCAGGTGGGAATTGTCATCACTCAAATGTGTTCTCTTTTCAAACTTTATTCAGTGGCAAACTTCTAGACCAGAAGATAATGCCTTCCATTAATACTGCTGGCAATGCTGTTGCAGCCATCATAGATGTAGAGATTTCCTTTCTATATTTCTTGTCTCTTCTTGTGTTCTACTACTTACCAAGACTTTCCAGTAGCCCCATTGACTCCCACCTCCACTTTTTCCTTTTCTATACTCAGGAGTACCTCTTTCTTGTCCTCATTTCAGTTTTGTCTTTGTTTTCCTACTTTCTCTTTTAATTGCCTATCTCACAACTTAATACCCTTTCTCCTAAGTGTCAGAAGCAGAACTGCTTATTATCTTTGTGGAAATTAAGTTTGTGTTCAAAAGAAAAAGACTGTTTCCTCTATATTAAAAACAACTTTCAGCTGGTTACAAAGGGAACTGATGTTTGCATGCATGTTCATCTAGTCACTTCCCCTTTGTAGCCAGCAAGACTTGAAAAACACTGGAACACCAGGGTCAACTCTTGTGGGGACTGATCACAGAGTTTCAAATATATATGGCAGGTAGTGAGTGGAATTAGCTAAGTCAAGGTGAGTCCCATGCTCTGATAGTTTGCATTTATGATTCTGTAAACACAAAACTTTTGAGTAATGACTATAAGCCCCTCATGTCAGGGGAAAAGAGCAACCAAAAGGGCAAGCTAGACAATGATCTTTTCTGTATCGTTTCAAATGGTATAGTGTAGATTGTCAATGAATTAATCCAGCTCTTAGGAGCAAACTAGCAGAAATAGATTTTTGTTCTAAGTCTGATGGAAAAGCTAGATTGATATTCTGGAAATAGAAACGAAAGGGAGAGACTATTTATAGAGAATAAAAAAGTACCAAGGAAACAGTATAGATTCATGATACATTAAACTAACCCTTGAAACCTGACTGTGAAATGGGGACAACTAGAGGTGGAAGAGGTTGAAAAGCAGAGGGATGAGAAGAAAGAAGGGAGGGAGCACATTGGACTAAGTTCTTTTTGGTGGTGGGTGCACTATGGCAACAGTGCGTAAAAGTTGGTGGTAGGGGGGTTCCTACACTTCTATTATGGAAACAATGACACAAACTGATATTAAATAAACATAAAATATTTTTAAAATCTGATTACATTACATATTGAAAGAAAAAAAAAAACTTAATGCAAGAAATCACCAAAACAGTGACAACTCAAAGACAAAAGTGGAACATAGCGGGGCATCAATGTGCAAAGTCAAATTTCCAAGAAACAGTGGACACCAAGGTATACAAATTCTGTTACTCCTCCAGGAAAGAGCCAACACACTGTACTTGGAGAGAAAAATATACAACTCTAGTTAGAACATTACAATCACAAGAACATTAAAAGAAATGTGATAGATTGAAAATGGCAGATTAAAATTCTCCACAACTCTGCCCAGGCACCGGTGAAGCCTTGACTATCTGGGCAGATACCTTGATTTTTTTTGATCAATAAAACATGGTAGCGGGCATGGTGGCTCATGCCTGTGAGCTTCAGCCTATGAAGCGGCCGGGGTCTAGGGATCATGGTCCGAGTCCCGCCTGGGGCCCGTAGCAACACCTAGTTCCGAAAAAATACAGCTGGGCATGGTGGCGCATGCCTGGAATCCCAGCTACCTGGGAAGCTGAGACTGGGGAGTGCTTGAGTCTGTGGTACCCCGGGCAAAGTGTGCCTGCGGTTTGCAGTTCTACGGGCAAAAATAGCGAGACCTGGTCTCAAAAAACAACAACAACAACAACAAAAAAACCAATCATGGTATCTACTGTATGACATCTGAGGAAGACCTTAAGAGGCCCTGCAGCTTTCACTTTGCCTGACTGAAACCCTGAGTCTATCTCAGGATGAAAGATTACATGCAGAGAAATGCTCAGCCTGTACAACCATCTCAGTTAAGGCTCCAGACATAAGAGTGAGGCCATCTTGGAACTTCTAGTTTCAGCTGAGCTGACAGATGATTAAGAAGCTGCATGAATGACTCCAGGTGAGACTGACTGAAAAAGTGCCCTGCTGAGCCCAGAACAAATTGCAGAATTTAGAGGGAATACATGGTTGTTGCTATTTGAGGGAGGTTTGCAGGTTTGCTACACAGCAATAAATAAATGATGCATATAAAATATAAATGAAGAGTATGTATGCCATATCTAAAAGGAGGGAGAGGAGAAGGGGGGGAGAAAGAGAGAGGGAGAGAGAACGCTAGAGAGCGAGCAAGAGACAACATTGCAGGGTAGGGATTGGCAAGGTTGTGGAAGATTTAGTATCAAACCTTGAACACTCAGAGATTAAAAAACAAGCATATGCTCCCCCTGATGGGAGACTGCTGAATGAGATAAACAGTAAGGGGAATTTCTTGAGATGAAGAATCCTCATTCATCAGACAGGAGGAAATTACTACAGTGGAGGATAAAGGGAATTTCTTCTACATTGTTTTCATTGGGTGAAATATACTTTAAATTATATTTATTAATAGATACATGTTTTCATTACAAGCCTTTTAGTATTATTTGACTTTTAAAACTATGAATTGTTTTGATTAAAAAATAAGTTCCAGAAAAACTAAGATATCATAAAACCTTTCACATACTAAAATGTCAGACTTTTTTTTTTTTTGCGAGGGTACGTGTAGTTGTGAATGTTTTAGAAAGGTGACTCTTATGATAATCACTAGTACACAATAAATCTCCAAATAACATATCCTAGGAAAGGCGGTTGAATAGCATTGTGTTTTAATCTTAATGACAGAAATTCATAGTTCACACGATTACTCTTATTCTATCATGTTAAACTGTTTTTCAGCGAGTAAGATAAAATTATTTTATAATTTTATTCAAGCTTAAAAAAATGGAACTTTTCAATTGTGTTAAGTTTCTAGCTAAAAGATAGTGCAACCTGGGCAGCTAGCTTATGCTTGAGCTCTTAGCAGCAAAAGAGGTTAACCAGGACTGGTAATACAATGCCCTCTGCTGGCTAAAGTATTGTCAAAGAAAGAGTATTTTGGAGACTTTCCACCTTAAAATTGAACCAGATTTTTCCTTCAAATTTTCTCTACCAGGCATCTCTGGAGATATGGAATTTCAGAAAACGTGTATTTCTTGGTTTCAATACTTTATTTGCAGTACATTTATTAAACCAATATATTTTAGGCATGGAGGAGAGGGAAGAGGCAGCAACACGTCAATATTAGAAATTATGCCATGTTGAAAACACCTAGTTGTATTTAGAGTGATGCCTTCAAATGATTACTTCAAGTCTGTTATATCTCCATCAAGATTACTAAGATGTAAATACCAACATAAGAGCTGATACAGGTAAGAATCATCGATGGATGCTAAAATCCACCAGGTGGAAGGGAAATAGTACATTCACAGAATCTAAAAATAGAGCCCTTAAATAACTTATTGAAAACTAGAAACAGGTAGGCAACTGAGATACATTTTTGGTCACTGGGGAGAGTTGGTCACGTCATCCAAAACAGAAAGTCAGATTTCAGTAGCAATTAAGAATATGGGTTCTGAGGTCACCTGAGCTCAAATCTAGTCCCTACAATATACAAGCTACATTACCACTGGCACCCTATTTATCTTCTGTGGATCAAATCTTCTGCATCTAGAAAATGATGATAATAATAGTATCTATCTCTGAGATATTTTTAGAATTAAATGAATATATGCATAATTAAGCTGTCACTTATCAATATAAATGTTCTCAAAGTGGTTCTTAGTAAAGTTTGTTACTTTAATATTTGGGACTCATAGTAAGGGAAAAAGGAATAGACACTACCAGGTTTGAGAAGCAAAACCTCATATAGCCAATTCTTCTTCATCTTCCTTTAATGTTTTTTTCTTTCCCTAACCTCAAAACAATTTTATCTAGAAACTCAAAAGAAATGATTGGTACTAAAATGGCCACATATATGCTACCTTTAAAATTCTCTAAATCTCATTGTAGATCAAGTGGTTGTTTCCCAGGGTATAAGTGTGTATATGCATTTTTGTGGCAATATGACAGCTTAAAGTATGTCTAGAATTCTATATTGCTTCATTTTGGGAAAATTATATTTTGTTTTGACTCTTCAAGAAAACTGTAAAAAATAAATAAAAAGGTATGTTCCTTAGCATGATACGAACCAAGCTTGACTGACTCACGAATGTAGAAGTTCAAAATTTTTCTGACCTCAAAAATATTTTTGCCTTATCTAATCCAATGCAAAGTTTTTTTTCCTTTCTTAAACCTGCTAATTTTCCATCTGCTTTCCAACTGCTATCTCTGGGGTCATTCCAGTTTTGATGACTACCACCAAGAATGTTACGGTGCTTTCTTGTAGTGTACATTTATTTCTGCATTACAGAACTATCTTTCCATTGCATTCAAGTCTATACTGAAAAGACAAAAGCCAAGGTGAAGCATAATGATACTTTGATTATCTGGTTGATCTATGTTCTGTCATTAGATTTATCTCACAAAGCTTATAACTTTTCTGTACTATTATAAATTTCCAAGCTTTGGACTGTCATTAGTTATTTTATTAAAATAGTTTTTAAGAGATATAGTCCTGTGGTTTGCTAAGAAACCAGCTCTTCAGAACAACTAGAGGTTCTTCACACCATGACTAAGGGCAGGACGTCCATGATTATAGTTGCTTATAGATGACAGGCAGGACCTGAGAGCACTGGAGAGAGGGCTGTGGCCAGACACCACATCCTGAAGACAGCTGAAGAGAGCTGGGGGCTCAGAGAGCCTTGAACAAACCACAGCTTTGAGTAATAGGCCCTAAAGGTAACCAGAGGTTCGGGTGTACACTGACTGGATGAAGGCCTCTACTATCCTCCTTTTTGAGAAAAAACGATCTTTTTGATGTGAAGTTCTGATATGGACTATATAAGGCATGTTTTCCTGCAAACCTGACTCCAGTGCCCTGGGCTCCTGACTGGCCAGACAGAATACTTAAAAGGTTAAATGTAGCTACTTTAGACAGGAGCTTGGGTATTCTGAAACAACTGTCTAGCTGAAGCGAAAAGGGTCAGGCTGTTTTCTGTCTCAAAAAGGTTGAGCTGTCCTTTGTTCTCTGGGTTCTGGCCCCAGGGAAGTGGACAAGGGACCCTGATAGACTGGACAATCCATGTGAGTGAAGAGAAAGTGCTTAAAAACTTACTGCTTATAACTCACCTGGTATTATCAAAATAAATAATCTTTCAAGCATTCTAAATCATTCCAAACAAATTTTGGGGCCAGAGTGAAAAAAAAATTCACTTAATACGCACACAAATATCTCAAAAGCAAAATTTCTATTCTGGGGAACTACTCCAACAACAAAATAGTAAATATTCAGAGAGTCAAAGCAAACACTCAGATCAGTGTTTGCCATATGCTATAGAAAGTAATTAAAACTGTTAGGCTAGAGCTTTTAGACTTGGATAACAGAAGCAGAACTTTTGAGATGGGGATGGATGAGAAATATGAGTGAAAACAAAAGAAAACTACTGGTGACCTGCAAGAGGCCACTTTTACAGAGAACTTGCAATGCTTACAATCCCTGCCTCACAAGGCTTTTTTTGTTACTGCCATCATTAATCTAGCTTTTCTGACAACTGCCCTTTTCTACTAATTGTAGTATTTCATAGCAACTTCCAAGTATGTAAACATTTCCTTATATGTGAATTAGGAAATTCAAAATCATTCAACTCAGAAATAATTTACATTGATATTACTAGGGTAAAAATTAGCTCAATGAAGTCTGAAGTTTGCAAAGAGAAAAAAATTGGCTTTGATGTTTTCAAAGTCAAGTCTGCACCTCAGAGCCTACAATAGGGCATTCTATGTGAAAGAAGTTAAAACTATTCAAAATTTAACCTTAGTTTATTTATCTTAAGTTCCATGAGGTGCCCTACTTGATCCCCAAGCAAAACCAGTAATTTCCCCTTTCTAAGGCAGATGGTGGAGCTGAAAAAAAAAAGGAAAAAAAAGA
The DNA here is from genome assembly GCA_004024945.1 of Uropsilus gracilis. Lineage (NCBI taxonomy): Eukaryota > Metazoa > Chordata > Mammalia > Eulipotyphla > Talpidae > Uropsilus > Uropsilus gracilis. The sequence continues at coordinate 58,513 of PVHY01000511.1, read as the reverse complement.
GGAGGCATGGATGTGCTTTAAAGCTAATTTACTTTAAATTATTTAATATATCTGAAATTAAATTTTCTCATGGGTAGAATGGCGCTACCACCATCCATCTCTAAGGGTTCCCAGATGTAAAGTGCTCCTCCCAGTACCCCGCCACCATGCATTTTTATTTTTTCCTTTTTAGTTTCTTATGCCTTGTAGAAGCACATTAACTTGCTGTTTTCTGTCTTTTCTAATTCACAGAGCATTTAAAATCTGTGTCACACATCACACATTGATCTGAACTTTCAGCTTGCTTGTGGAGTCCCTCATGAATTTCCAGAGACCTTAGCTTGTGACTAATGTACTGCTTCTGAGACCTCCATATTCCACTAGAAGCACAGCAGCAACTCCAAATATTTGTTCAATGGATTGTATTGTTTAAGAAAATACAGAGCACCAAAAATCAAGAGGAAGAAATGGCAAAACTTACACCTATATCCAGACATTCTTACCCATTCAATTATTGGTAGTGTGACAGTAATTTTAAGCAGTACTTTTAACTCCCCATAGGTTGGCATCTGTGGTAGCCAACTTCCAATATGGCTCCCCATGAGCATCACCTCCAGATATTTACCCAACCACACAATGAATCTGCTGACAACAGAATATTGCAGGTGTGACAATGAAAAAAGGCACTGTAGATAAAGTCTTGTTCTCAAATCACTTGCTCAAGTTGGAATCAGTCACTACGCTGTGAGAATAGATGGTTGTGTGAATCCTGGCAGCTTATATGACCTTCTGAGCTTCAGTTTTTCTCACTTTTAAAATGAAAATATTCTTCAATAAATGGTGGTTGGAAAATTGGACTAAAACCTGTGAAAAAATGGACCAAGACAACATCTTCACACCATCCACAAAAACCAACTAAAAATGGATAAAAGACTTAAATGTCAGACCTGAAACCATAACATACATATAAGAAAACCTGGGCAAAACCATCCATGAATTACAATTCAGAAATCCCTTTCTAGAAACATCTGCAGAGGGCAAAAAAATGAAGGAACACATAAACAGACGGGACTACATCAAACTAACAAGCTTTTGTACAGCAAAAGAGACAACAGGAAAAACTAAAAGAAGCCCATTGGAATGTGAAAAAATTTTTGCCCTCCACAAGAGTGATAAGGGTTTAATAATGAAGATCCACTAGGAACTTACACAACTAAACAAAAACAAAACAAGAAACCCAATCAAAAATGGGGAGAACTAAAAAGACACTTCTCCAAAGAGGAAATACAAATGGCCAACAGGCACATGAAATACCGCTCAACATCACTAGTGATCAGAGAAATGCAAATCAAAACCACAATGAGATACAACCTTACACCAGTGAGAATGGCCCACATCAAAAAAACAGGCAACAACAAGTGCTGGCGTGGATGTGGAGAAAAAGGAACATTCTTACACTGCAGGTGGGAATGTAAACTGGTCCAGCCACTGTGGAAAGCTGTGTGGAGGACCCTCAAACTAATGAAAATGGAACTACCATTTGACCCAGCAAATGCTCTTCTGGGAATCTACCCAAAGGAGACTTCAGTATGGTACAAAGGGACACCTGTGCCCAGATGTTTATTGCAGCACTATTTATAATTGTAAGGACATGGAAAGAACCCAAATGTCACAAAACAGATGAATGGATGAAAAAGATGTGTTATATATACAGATATACACAATGGAATATTACTCATCAATTAAAAATGTCAAGTTAGATGAATTTATGATAACATGGATATACCTAGAAGAAATCATATTAGCAGAAACAAGTCAAAAAGATAAAGACAGACACAAAATGGGTTCACTATTATATGGAACTTGGGAAAGATAAACAAAAAACTATGAAGAAAAGTAACAAAAAAAGCTAACAACCAAATTGAAGGGCACAACTCAGGGCAGGGGGCGGGACAGAGGGGGAATGGTGGGGGTGTGAATCCTGGGGATTAAAAAGATGTGAAATTTATATATAAATAAATAATTTGCTTTTTATTAAAAAAATAAAATGAAGATATATATTTCACAGGGTATTGTGAAGATTAAATAAGACACACATGCAGAGCACATAGTAATGAAGTATGACGACTTGGTCGAGCATGATAAAGAATGATAAAGAATGATAAAGAATGCTGAGGTGCACAAGAAGATCAAGCTGAAGGTTCATGGGTGTAAGGTGCAGGGGGAATGCAATGATGTAATATAAATATATATAAATATTCATGATATGTAAACAACATGGGTAATATTTTAAAAAGTTTAAAAAAAAGGGAGAATGCTGAAGCACAGTGACCTAAGGAACGCAACCTAGAGGTCTACAAACTTACTGACCCAGAACACCAGTATGCGTAAAGTGTACATAAACCCTTAATTCCTTTGGATGTGAATCTGCTGAGTCAGTACCGGTATTAATAAACCTGCTTCTTGACAGCTCTGGTGTTCCTCATTCCCTGATTGCAGTTGGAGCAATGGCTAGATGCGATTACTGTTTTCCTGACTGCCACCGCCAGGTACGATTCTCGTTCCCTGATCGTCTGCTTTCAGTAGGACACCTGGTGAATAAAGCTTTCATTAAATGTGGCTAATACAGATGGTGGTGGTAGAAACTGCAGTAACAATAATTAATTGAAAGTGAGATGTGAGGGAGAGAGAAATCAAGGATGATTCCTAGGTACTTGACTTGTAGGAGAGGAAAAATAATTTTCCCTCTACCCTCCAAATTCTTAGTTGAGATAGCTCCTGTAAGAAAAGACAGTTTAATAATGCGCACACTTCCGGTATACAAAGGAGAGACAAAGGAAAACTGAGTAATCCCCCCAAAAGATCTACCTACTTAAACATCCTCTTCCTCTGAAGACAAAGGATGTTGGAGGCGGGGGCAGGGAAAACCAGTTAGGGGCACTAACCAGAAAAGACACAGTAAACAAGGGTCTGGCTGTTATGCAGATTTGAGTTGCTGCCTCCTCCACAGGTAAGAGATAAAGAGATGTGGTCATCCCCACTTCCTAGAATGCAGCTGAGGAAGACAGCCTTACAAATGGAGATTTCCCTTATAATGTAAATATCTCTTACAAATGGAAACTTCTACTCAGTTTTCAGAGTTTTTTATATGTCTGTTGTTCCCTGAAAATAACCAGCTCAGAATTATTCTTATGCTAACAAGACATATTTTGGGGCAGCAAAGTTTGCTCCCCTACAGACTTGAATAACTGAAGGAATGAGGACTATTGTTACTGAGGTTGGAAACATGGAGAAAAAGTTACAGAGAGCAACAGCATTCCTTTTTTCCTAACCAAAGGTGTTTAATCTGAGGCAAGGTTTATATATAAGTATTGAGAGTTTCTAAAAATGTATTATAAGAACCTTTTAATGCCTTATAAACACTATTGCATTAACATTCTTTCGTCTCAAAATTACTTCAAATTTAATTTTTGTTCTAAGCAATTGCTTCCCGCAACATGAATAATCGTTGAAGTAAAAGTCAAAGTAATTCCTGAAACTAAATCATTCTGCAATAAGTGACCTTACAGCCGGGGCGCACCTTTATTCTTAATAAATCGATGTTGTGGGGTCAGTCCCCTAAAAAGGGTCAGGTAGGCTTTTCTCAATAGGCCAAGAATAGATTTTTGTCACCGTGGTATGGGAACTAGATAGAGGTCAATCAAAACCAAAGAATTTTATTACTGTTATTTAAAAAATAACAAAACAGGCAGACTGCTTTGAGTAGAGAGCTGTGAGAACCCTGAAGATGGGAGAATTACTCTTGCTCAAGTACCGTTTCCTAATTGATGTAGATGTCTAAAACTTTTGCCTACTTCTTAATCAAAAAGCAATCACTACCTGCCCTCCTATTGACCTAGGAAATAATGCAGTTTAGGGGGTTCTATGCAAATCTTGGTTTTATCCAGATCTTGGTTTATCAGTAAACATGCTGTAAGAATCTCATTTCAGGGTAAGGATGAGGTCACCTCCTTGTCTGTCATGTTCACCCTCTCTGTGATGCTGCAGGTCCTAAAATGCAGGATAAATAGTTCTGGTCTTCACTATTTTTTCAGAACTTATCACCATGTGAATTCTCCATAAAAATGCTATTAAATTGATTGCTTTTATTTTGCTAACCCTGATGCTTTGTTGCTTGCGTCTCCATCCCTGGAAGAACCAAGCAATGCCAAGTACTGCAAAGAAGAACTGCAGAACAAAATCCAAGTAATTCTTATTTTTATTTTAGAGGGAAATATTAGCAAATATCAGGGAGAATTTAGGCAATCAACATAACATAAGCACTGGGGGTTATGAGAAATGGCAAAGTACTTCTTTTAATTTTAGCTGGGCATGGTGGTGCATGCCTGTAGGCAGCAGCCTAGGAAGCTGCGGCCGGGGCCAGGGATTACAATTTGAGTCCCGCTGGGGGTGCGTAGTGAGACCTAGTCCCCCAAAAAATAGCTGGGTGTGGTGGTGCGCACCTGTAATCCCAGCTACCTGGGAAGCTGAGGCTGGGGACTGCTTGAGTCTGTGGTACCCCAGGCAATGTGAGCCTGCAGTTCCACTGCAGGTAAAAAGAGCGAGACCTAGTCTCAAAAAATTTTTTTTCTTTTAAATTCAGGTTTACTGATAACAAGTGTTCGGGCTTGATAACATTAGACTTTTTGGGCGGGGGGGTGGGGAGAGTGTAGGAATGGTCAGGGAGGGGAGGTGGGTGAACCCCAGAGATTACAAAGATGTGATATATATGTGCATGTAAATATATATTTACATGCACATATATATTTACATACACATATATATTACTTAAATACAAAAAGCATTAGTTTTTTGTTCCTATTTTCAGACTCCCACTGGTTTAACTACTGAAGGCAGCATATTGCACAGAACAAGTTTAACTCTAAAACTTTTACTTAATTACTTGTTCAGAGACTGATTCAACAATCCTAATACAAAAAAATTGGTTTCACAATTCTTTGTATCATAATGTGACTATTCCATTTTATCCTAGGCATATTTGGGCTTTAGATCAAGCATTTTCTGGGATTCCCAAAACCATATGAAATTCTCCAAACAATGTTACTAATTTGAATCCAAATGGAGGTAGCTCAAGGCGATTGGTTGAACGGGCTAGAATGGGTAAGTTCATTAATAACCAAATTGGAACAAAGACCCAGGTTCACTCTCCTTATCTGCTGCTTTGGGACTCACTGTATCCTTAAAACAGAATTTTATCCACAGATTATGGTTAAGTTCTAGTTCAGTTCTAGCAAGCTGCCACAGGTAAGAAAGCTTTGAATTTTGTTTTTATTTTCGGTAAAGATGGGTTGCACAAAAATTCTCCACAAGTGATTTTACAAACAAGTTTGTACCAATATTTTATTAGATTGTATTAAGAGGTATGGCTGCTTTATGAACTCAGCATAAGGAAGTACAGTATATACTTCCTTGTACTACAGAAATAGAGAAATGAGGTTGGGTTTTTTTCTTTTGAGGAGGTAGTTGCTACACTTACCATGACCATTGAATGTTTCAATAGACTGTGTAATCTATTTTCCTTGCCACCGTAGTTAGCGTCATTGCAAGAACTTACTCATACTGCTAAAAACTGAAGGATACTGGAACAGTAATGATTGGAGAAGTTTAAGTTTGAAATTTAGCATCACTGCCCTGAACAAGAAAGCATTGCTTAGCATAAACTACACGTACAGGTAAGACTGCTCACTTACTTCACTTTTAGCTTATAAGTTAAACCTAAGAATTCTTCTCACAGGACTGGAAATGTTTAAATTTTATAAACTGGTCATGAAGAAAGTTAACAGCATCTTAAGTAGTTAATTGCTAGTAACTAAAGTTACTGAAGAGTTATGGAACTTAGAGATACAATGTATATTTCTCGAGAACAGGCATTTTGCAAAGGGGAATATAGACAGACTTGTAGCTATTTTCCGGAGAACATTTTTACATATGTAACATGATTTTATTTGATTTCTTAGGTTTTACAGTATTTTCCAAGTTTCATAATCAATGTTTCTTTTAAAGGTACTTAGTAGTAGATACAAGTTTGATGTTTGGGAAACTAATGATGGTGCTAATTGTTTCCTTTGTGATAGTCACCTTCCTATAGAGTCTCAAAAACTGCCTGATAAAAGATAAGTCTCTGAAAATCTTTTTAATCTCTGTAGAAATCTTTTTCAAAGAGAAAAAATTATTTCTTCTGAAACATCTGCTAGTGTGAAATAGAGCAGGGTAGTGGTATGATCAATATCAGATTCTGGATAGTATGAAATGTTCTAGTTAAAAAAAAAAAGGACCATTACCTTTACAAGATTTTAGTATGTCAGGTTTTATCCACACAAACAAGGGTTAGTGCTTTTCTTTTACTATTATGAAAGGAAGCTCTATTCCTTGTGTAAAATAAAAATCTACTTGGAGCAGATAAGTTTTCTTAAGAAACAGGTTTGTTTTATTCTCTATTTGACTGACTTTTAAATAGATCAAATTACAGATTAGGTTTTATATATTTATAACTAACTGAAAACATATTCCACTTTGCAAGAGTGCACTGAATTCAGATACAAACTCACTCTGTAAGTACATGGATTGTTTTCTAAATAAAATTGGAAATAAATAAAATGATAGCACAGTGGTAGGACACTAAGAGTACCAGTATTAGAACTTAAAAGATACTGTACTGACTTCAAGCTTTCAAATGCTGGTAGGGAGAATTGTTTGGTTAAAAAATTTGAAAATTAAACGCATTGAGGGAAAAAATACCCCTATTTTTTGTACTCCAAGATTGCCCCCCCCCCAAGTGTGATTCTGAAGAAGGATAAAGAATAAATCATCCTGAGGGGATGGGAACATATAAAAGTCTCACAGGGGATGCAAGGTAAAAAACTTGAGTTTGCCAAAGAGAGATGTCATTAAAAAAATGATTGAGATCCAAACTCCAGGTTATAAAATAGCTGAAAATGTGGTCTCAGACAAATGTGGTGAAAAACACATTCTGAACGGAGCTTGTGATTCTTATTCGAACAAAATCTAATAACTTTCCTGTTATTCCCACCTGAAAGAAATAAGGAAATGATGAAAATACAAATGAAAGGAGCTTGTATGTGACTCTTAGAAATTCATGTATCTTTTGAAGCAAGGTTTTAAAAATAAGACAAAAAAGCAAAACCACACCTGCATTTATGCTATAATTAAAATATCTTCTAAAGAAATCACATTCTCTGAAAAACCAAGATGTTGAATACACATGAAGGCACATGAGGGTGCTCTAAGCAACAGTAGCAAGTACAGTTGTGAGACAATTTTAAAGGAAACTTAATTGAAGTTCAACAGTGTAGCATTAAATATTTATGAGAAATTTTTCTGGTGCCCTTTTGGTAAAGATTCTGGGATTTTGGTATCTATTTTTGGTCCCACACTTGTGCTCAATTCAGGACCTTACTTGAGTATTGGTTTATGTGAAATTAGAGACCCTTCTAATAGTATTGAGTTACAGAGAAGTACTTTACCTCACCCATGGAAACACATTTTGAAAAGCTATTAGATACAATTACAAGTCATGTGGCCACGAAATACTTTTGCAACACCTCACCAGAAAGAGGGGGTGGGATGGTGGTGGTGGTGGTGGTGGTGGTGGTGGTGGTGGTGGTGGTGTGTGTGTGTGTGTGTGTATGTGTGTGAGTGTGAAACAAAAACATTTCACCAGTGTTGCTTGCATGGGCCTTAAAATGTTTTAAATTACTTTTCTAGGCAAGTTAATCACCATTTGCAAATCATTTCATAAAAATATAATAGCTATAAATTACTCTAGTACTAAATGATAAATCTCACCTATTTTTATCAGATTTTGCTTTTTAGGCACAGAGACCATCACAATAACCAACCTATTGCTTCTATTTCAACTGGACAATCTTGATTAGAAAAGGTGAGAAGGCATCTATACTTTCCCTTTGTATCTAATACTTAAAAACAACTTTTATATGACATTTGTGATTTTAATATTAAATATAATTCTGTTTTAGCTCCTGTGACAAAATTCAAGAAAATCTGACATAAATGAACAACAACTCAACATGTATTATTCAGCCATCCGAGATCTCTTCTATGGCTTTACCAATCATTTATACTTTACTTTGTATCATTGGTCTCTTTGGCAATTCTCTCTCTCACTGGGTATTTTTAACACAAATAGGTAAGAGAACTTCAACACACATCTACCTAACACATCTTGTGATTGCAAACCTAATTGTGTGCAGTGCTATGCCTTTTATGGGTATCTATTTCTGGAAAGGTTTTCAATGGAACTACACATCTACAGGATGCCATTTGGTCAATTTTCTGGGAACTCTCTCCATGCATGTAAATATGTTTGTTAGTCTCTTCATTTTATGTTGGATTGCCATTAGCCGCTATGCAACCTTAATGAAAAAGGATTCTGTCCAAGAGATCACTTCATGCTATGAGAAAGTATTTTATGGCCATTTACTGAAAAGATTTCGCCAGCCCAGCTTTGCTAAAAAATTATGTATTTACATATGGGCAGTTGTCCTATGCCTGATTTGTCCCGTTATCATGTACTACTCAGTGGAAGAGACTACAAAAGAATTTGGAAATGACACCAGGTGCTATAACAAGCATATGGAACTAGGAGCCAAGTTATCTCAGATTGCAGGCCTCGCTGGGACTACATTTATTGGATTTTCATTTTTTGTAGTATTAACATCATACTACTCTTTTGTTAACCATCTGAAAAGAATAAGGACCTGTACATTCATTTTGGAAAGAGATACAACCTACCATTCTGTAAAGAGGCATCTTTTGGTCATCCAGGCTCTACTAATAGTTTGCTTTCTTCCATACAGCATTTTTAAACCCATTTTTTATGTTCTACATAATCACATAAGTGACTGTCAGCAACTGAATTATTTAATAGAAATAAAGAACATCCTCACCTGTCTTGCATCAGCTAGAAGTAGCACAGATCCCATTATATTTCTTTTTTTAGATAAAACTTTCAAGAAGACACTACATAATCTCTTTATAAAATCTAATTCTCCACATATACAACCCTATGGTTGACTTCTGAATGAAAAATACTGCCAGAGATATATGTTCATAGGATTCTCTTAGACACTAAACTACAGATAACAGGTCATAGCATGGGTGATAAGAGGCATCAAGAAAAACCCCTTGGGCTTATATTCATAAAACTCACTTTACAGTTCTATTTAAACTCAATTGAATGTTTCTGTTTAGAGCATAGTATTTCACAATTGGGATCAAGAAGTAAATTTCTGATTCCTTTTTAGTAGTATTAGAATCTATAGTTAGAATACGGGGGTCTACTTAGGATTATAATGTTTTGTCAATAACTAACATCCTCATTTAAGTCCTATCTAAATGTATGAATAATACATTGTAAAAGTCCAAGGTTTTATATACACATTAATGTGATATTTGGCTTATTACTGGGGGAAGCAATATTTACTGATTCCAATATTTTTAAGCAGATATTTATAAATGTGCTTAAATATTTGATTATGCTTTCTCAAGATAAAAGGCGAGTACAATGCATGCAGATCTTTATTATGTTTTATATATTTTCCTCTAATAAATATAGGGAATGTTAATTATGACAGATAGTACCTGGCATGTAGTTATGTTCTTCTGATTTTTGTGAATAAATGAATGAGTAGGCATATAGTAGTATCATTTAAAAGACTGCTCTGTGAAATCAGTCATTTGGTTTATCCTAGTTCTACCACTAATTTAGCTGGAGAATCTTTGGCAAATTACTTAAACTTCTTTAGGTGTTAATTTCATTATTCCTAGAGTGGAAAAATACTGTGCTTCATAGGTACTGCTATTAAACTAGATGATAACTAAGTAATTATATATGCCATGCACTCTGTTTATGTGCTATGTTTGGTTGTAATCATCACCCTAAAGTTTGCCAAATTGACTGATGGAAAAACTGAAGTGCATAATTAAAGGCACCTAAATTTTCTCCCGTATGTAAGTAAATATTTAAAGAAAAAGGATTTCTCAATGGTTGTTTCTTCCATTTAGTTTTCACAATAAGGGTACTGATGACGACTGTATTCTGTATTATATATATTGTACTTACAAAAATGTTTCTGTCTCCCCAAAGAGATCATAAATGCTTTTGGAGCTATAGTCTATTTTCTTTTTTTTTTTTTTGAGACTAGGTCTCACTGTTGCCCAGGGTAGTCCCAACCCCACGGACTGAAGTGATCCCTAACTTCAGCCTCCCAGATAACTGGGATTACAGGTGCGTGTCACCATGCCTGGCTTGTGGTCTATTTTCATTCTCTGCTCCCAGGGCACTTTGGCATTTTCTGGTCAGATAAGAACAAAACGAAACAGCTGAATAGAGTCAATTAACTGTAACCCACTATGCATCAGAGACTGCTTAAAGACATAGTCTCTAAGTGGTAATTTTTTTAGTGGGCAAAAATAACTGAGTTCACATAGAACTTTCAAGTCTTTAATTTCATAGCATATTTGGTTCCTGAATTTTGATGTAGAGAACAATTCATTATACAGATTTCTCCAAGAGCCATATGTGCAAAATCACTAGGGATTTATATCTCGTGATTTTCATTAAAAAAGAATAGAAAACAGTTTTTTCCTCCATATTAATACTAAATTGGGAGAAGGAACTTTTCAGAAAAATCTGGAAAAAAAAAAAAAGAACCAACAAAACAAAAAACAAGCCAAAAAAAAAAAAAACCAACACAAAACCATGCTGGCCTCATATTTATAGTGTGCATCTATTTCTTTCTAGTCACTATTTGATTTCTGGCTGATTGATTTGAAGAGATGAAGGCAGATTTGGGAACTGACCAGGAGTTCCTGTGACATCCAGTTTTTCCAATTATGTCAACTGTTTTATTCTTACATAAGCCTTGAAGCCAAAATGTAAAGGACTAAAAGGGAAACTCTGGAAATGCTCAATAGTTTCATTAACAAGCTATACTGATAAAATCTTACTGTACACTTAGTGAGTTGAAAACAACTTCTAAAAATTATTTTATGTCACCACTACTTGAAATAAAAGATATAACCAAAGTAGAGTTTTACTACATTCCTACATTTAAAATGAGGAGACATGCAATCTTTTTAAAGTTACTTATTCTGATAAGGGAAGTACATTAATTCCCTGCTGAACTATATAGTGAGTTTATTACTGTGCACCATAGGTGCTTTCCTGTACAGGTGATTGTAAATCATTGAATTTTTTGTGCAATTAATGTGTGCTAAGTATTTTATGAAACATTTCCTAAACTTATCCCAATTTTGAAGTGTAAGTTTCAGAAAAAATGTTTTTAAGACTTTTGTATTACAGTCAAACATTTCATAAACCCTAAATTTTGCCAACAAGATTACATCTTAGCCGGGCATAGTGGCTCATGCCCAAGCTTCAGCCTATGAAGCAGCCAGGGCCAGGGATTGCAGTTCGAGTCCGACTCAGCAAAAACAGCAAGATTTAGTCCCAAAAAATAGCTGGGCATGGTAGCGTGTGCCTGTAATCCCAGCTACCTGGGAAGCTGAGGCTGGGGATTGCTTGAGTCCGTATTACCCCGGGCAACGTGAGCCTATGGTTCCATGGGCAAAAATAAAGAGACCTAGTCTCAAAACAACAAAAACAACAAAAAACGAGATTACGTTATCCTTATCAACTGCATACTCTTAATTGAGACAGCTTTCAAACTATTAGAAATATAAATCATCCAATACTGGATAAGCAAAATTAAAGGTGAACTGAACTTGGAAGTAAATTTCTACTCTATGGGCAGAAGAGGAAGATGCTAATCTTGTTTTGATTTGGTGAGGACTCCCACAGACTTCCCGGCCTTGCTGTCTGTAGGGTGGGAGTAATAATCAGCAAATATGGGAAGATAAGCTAAATTTAAGGAAGTCTTGCTGTCAACCCACAAAGGAAGCACAGAAGTAGACAGGCAATTTGCTAAGCATTTCAGTCATGCAGGGAGGGTGGAACTTTTGGCTTGAGTGTATGACTGGGGTTTTGCACAATTCTGAGAACTTGAAAGAGCTCCTAAAACTCCTAGGCACAGACACAAGATGAGGTGATTTGTACACATAGCAGTTTGCATTTGGAGAAGAAACCTAGCTTCAACATCAGTTATTAAACTCGTATGTCGGCAGGTCAGAGTCCCAGGACAGTCTGATGACTGCTTGGTCTCCATGCCCAGGTGATGCATTTGTGTGGCTGTCTCCAGGAATTAAGAGGGACAAGAAAATTCTACCAACTCTTTTACAGCCAAAGAAGCCAGGAATTGCATTCACCTTGACAACTGCACTATTTCTTTTGAAAATACTTTTAATTTAGGAGCAAGTGGAAGAAAAGAGTAAAACACAGAAACACAATGGAAGTTTTCACATGTTTTCAGAAGAAAATGTATAAAAGGGAAGATGATAGGAAAAAAAAAGAAATTTGCTTGCAGGCCTTAAAAGCCTGTCGGGAGACAAACCATGAACATTTTTACTGTGACAGTCTTAATCAGGGGTGACTTGCTCCCCACGGGGCATTTTGCAATGTGGGGGCACATGATTGTTATAACTGGGAGGAAATTCTACTGGCATCTAGAGGGGAGAGGCTAGCATGTTAAGCACCCTATAATACATAGGACAGTCTCCCACAACAAAATGCCCAGTCCAAAATGTCACTAGTGTGGCTGTTGTGAGACCCTGTACTGTGGTGACATACTTCCTGAATTTTCAAAGGACTATGCAATTTGTAATGCAATTTCATATGAAACTGCTTTTCCAAAGCAAGCAGCTTCCACTAGAGGTCATGTGGTATCACATACTCAATTCTAACTTGATAAAACCAAACAATCATTTTTAGATTAATTATAATTATTTCCACAAGAAATGCCTACCAAGAAAAGAAAAAAGTATTAATCAATATAATGCTAGAACTTTTGGGAAACCTAATGTTTTGGATTATCTGCCAAGATTTGGGGGAGGGGGATTAGTGAGGGAGGGAGAAGGGGAGAGAGAAGGAAGGAATATGAAGGAAGGAATATGAGAATATTCTTGATCAGACAAAACAGATGATTAATTTAAACTTTCCCAAAAAGAATGAAACAGTTCAGTGTTCTATTTTCTTTATTAAGTATAGGGGAAGAGATTTGGCAAAAAGTTTAAACTACAGAGACCAAAATCTATATACAAATGAAATTTATATGCAGATAAATCATTGAATATATAAAATATGAAAATGTGAAGAAAAGCTAACAGGTTACTTTATTACAAATATGAACATATCACATGACATTTTAAATTATTAGTCAAGAAAAATGTATCATCATTAAAGTCTTACAACGACCCCTACGTTGGCAACCCCTCCCTATACCAAGATGCTGACAACTACCGCTTTGGGTTACCTAAGTTCTGTTGTTACAATTTTCAAAATAATGCAGACTCTCCTCTTTATTTTTTACCACCTCCATGGCTACCACTGTGATCTGAATCAGGAAAGACCAGCTCCCGTTTCTGTTTCAACTTTTGAGCCCTACTCCCGGTATAATCAATCAACAGAATCAACGTGATGCTGTGAATGGTCAAGTTAGTGTCCCTTCAAAGTGGATAGTGAATCCTCATTTCTCTCAGAGTAAAAGTCAAAAAGCCCCCTACATTCTCCTCCCCCTCTAACCCTACATACTGCCCACTCCTCCCTTTGCTCATTTCACCTCAGCCACACCAGTTTCCTTGGTATGTTTTGAACAGGTCAGTCATACTCTCACCTTAGTAACTTTGCAATGGTCCCTTTTAAACAAAACACCCTCCCTTTGGATATCACTTAGCATGTGTTCCACCCCCCACTCCATCTTTCTAGCTCTACTTTTTCTACAATCCCTTTCAACTTCCAACCTACCATATAGTCAATGTATTCATGCTCATTGATTAGTATTTGTATCATAGAACTAGAACATTAACTCTATGAGGTGGTGATTTTGTTTTGCTCATTGATGTAGCTGTGGTTTCCAGAATAATGACTGATGCATAGTGGGAACCTCATTTTGGATGGGGACTTAAGTAAATAGACTCAAATTAAAAATTTGAGGGCATGCATATTCCATTTAACACATGTAACATGTACAGATTTTGGATACTGAAATATAGAAATTATCAATATGTGTTCTGTGTCAAGTTCACTTGCCAACTGATCAATGGTACCTTTTCTGGTGGTTTCTGCACTAATTTGCAGTTTGAGAATAACCTCTCTCTTCCTTTCCTCAGCATGTTTCTTGGTACCTCATAAAAATTATTTGGCATGTGCATTTGAAGAAATAAATTGAACAGAACCCAGTACAAATTTAATTTTCAGCTTTTGTACACACTGTTCCTTCTGCTTGAAATGTCTTCTTCGCTCCATGGAACTACCCCATGACTCAAGACCAGGTTCCAACATGATCTCCTCCATGAAGTTTCTCTACTCTGTCTTCTAGGTATTTCCCACTTTCTACCTTGGATAATAATTATTTGTGTTGTTTGCAAAGATGGCCACATATTTTCCCATCTCTGTGCACATATGCTGCTCTTCCAATCAAAAAGTAGACTCGATAGTTGTGACTTTCTGACTAACAGAATACAGGGGATGTGACACAGTGTCAATTAGAGCCTAGACTTCAAATGACCTGGTAACTTACATTTTTGCTTGTTTGGACAGACACTGTCCCACTGGAGAGGGAGGTCATATGGACAGAAAGTAAGATGTCTTGAATAAGAGGCTAGGAAGAGGATCCAGTCAGCTGCCAGCTGCTCTAGTCACCTCAGCTGATATGCTAGAAGAGTGAGTGAAGACTTTGTAGATACTAACCCTGCTGTCTCAGCCAAAAGGCTGTGAAATAGAATTGAGTAGTCTTCATTCAACTCTGGTCAAATTGCAGAACTGTGAACAAGTCAATGCTGGTGGTTATTTGAAATTATTAAATTTTGTTGTGCTGATCCACAGCATTAATAGATACACTATCTCAGCTCCCTACTGAGGCCATAATATGTTTAGGGTTGCAAGAACAATATTCTGCATTGAATAGGCATGCAAATGTTTTTTGAATAAATAAATCAGAAGGTAACTGAGACCATGATTCAAATATAACTACTTTGAGATTTTATTTCATTTGGATTGTCATATGAAATATCCCGGCTATTCCAAAGCTGACTGCATTACTCAAAGTATTACAATAGAGTATGTTGTCAATCATTACTAATTATATGATGTTGATATAATTACCTTTGAAGAATAGATTTCAAAATATAATTGTCTCTGGATAAAAGTGTTTATAACACAATGCCATTACATAAACTAAAAACCTGTTTTTACATGTTAAAACTTTCAAATTGTCATTTCTGGCTCTATATATTTTAGAGTTTTTGCAAGGAAATATATTTTATTCTGTATGTATGTACTTTTTAATATTATTAAATACAAAAGAATAACGTAGCACACTACTGTCACTGACAATTTCCCCCCTTTAATCATTCCATACTCCATACTCTCGGTTTGCATAAGTAAAGAACACTTTTTTAGTAAAAATTCTATGTCTCCAGTAGGTAGTTTGGTGTTAAGTGTTGATAATAACAGTATCATTTTTTTTCTATCCCATTTAAAAAGAACAAATAAGATATTTTACAATGAACTCTTATATTAATGTGTATTTTGTGCATTTCTCTAATGATTTGCCATTGCTATTACAACACTTTACGAGACTGTTTCAAACTGCTCATGCATTCCCTGTTTTCAGTCACAGAACTTCAGTTAAAACTTCCTAAACAATAGAGAAAAGTCAGCTAAACTTTACTTAATTTTCTTAACCATCAAAATACATCAAAGAGCCAGGTTTTTCATAATATGTCTTGAGGGAATGAGAGTACCGTATCTATACATGTGGTGGGTTAGAGGCCAGGGACAAAATACCAGGGAAAGTGGATAATAGGGGCAGAGTAACCTCAGGGGCTCTTAGTGATTTGAGGCCTTGGAAGGTGCTGAGGGCCCCAGGAGGAAGGCCTACTGATCTCCTGTCTTACAAGCCTCCATGTGCTGTCCAACACTTATGAGCCAGGGTTTGACATTTCTCATGAACTTGATAGTGGGATCAAACAAACAGAAAGACTGAGTAATGGAAATATTTATATTCCTAAGGGTACAAACCATCAAACGTACAACATTTATAGTTATGAATTCAGAGTATATTTAAAAACCACCTGCAAGGAAATCAAAATGGAGACTGTCTATATCGCAAGATTACAAAAATATAAGTGCATGGTGAATTTTTACAATATAAACTAAATTCTAGTCCTCCTTCCCCATAAGTTGACTCTCCAAATACAAAGCATTAAATAAAAGTTTACTTGTAAGTAAAAAAAATTAGCTTAAGATGTTCTTTTTAAGAATATTAAAGAAAAAGTTGATTATTACTATTGTTATAAGTTAGTGACATTAAAGTTAGTGATAAACATACTAACATTAAAGTTAGTGATAAAAATGACTTACCTTTACATCCCTGTGAATTATGTTGTTATCATGACAATAGCGTAGGGCTTCCAGTATCTGTCTCATGTAATGACTGTAGAAAAACAAAAGCCAAAAAATCTAAAACTGTACAAAAAAACCTTTTATTTTTAAAATTTAATATATAGAGTCTCTTGTTTGTAACTCCCACCTTCATATTCACTGCCCAAGTACACTACTTTATCATTTAAGTAGATAAATTTGGTGGAATACCTCCTAGGTATCTACTCAAAGGACACAAAAACATTAATCCAAAAAAGAAACCTGAACTCTTATGCTATGGTAGCATTATTTCGCATACTAATATATGGAAACAACCTAAATGCCCCCAAAGAGACGAATGGTTCGAGAAGATGTACACAGTGTAAAAAAAAAGTTAAATAATAATAAAAAAGATGTGATATATATATACACAAAGGAACACTACTCAGCAATCAAAAAAGATAAACTCAGGTCATTTGCAACAACACAGATAGAGATGGGAGGGATTACGCTCAGTGAAATAAGTCAGAAACAAAAAGAAAACTATCAGATGGTCAGAATAAACAAAGGGTCAGAATAAAGACAAAATTAGCAAATTATAGATCAGAGGCACACAGCAGGGGACAGGGAGGCAGAGGGGTCAAAATGGGAGGGAATAGCACAAAGGACTACATGAAAGTTCTTGCATGATCTGGTAATGGGGGGTTTATGGAGATTACACCTGAGGGGAAAATCAAATAGTGTACAAAAAAGGAACAATGATGTAAAAAAAATTTTTTTTTTAATTTAATGTATGTAATTTATTTAATGTGTAAAAAAAAAAACCTGGAAACTTAAAAACATAATTGGTAGAATATGAAGCCCAGTCATAAAAATTTTGGTAGACTTATAAATTTAAGTTTGAGTTTCACAAAGAATCAATATATTCTATATTTTCTAAGATATCTAAGTCAAAAAAATTTCACAGCTTATAATAAACATAGCTCTATAAATAAAAAAATTCGAGCTTGGAACACGAAAAAGTTCACCAATTCTCCAATACTCAGTTAATTCCACTGAGTTACGCAGGATTGTTATTAAGAGAACAATGCACAGTGCTACAACAAGAATTCTCACTAAAGGGTGGGAGTCTTTTATCTGTCAGCAAACACTGGCACTTAGCCTTATTTCCATTTAGCTGTAAGGATAAACAAGAGGACAGAACTGCCTTATACCCACAGTTTCTTTATGTCGTGGAATAAAGCTTAGTTGCGTGAACAAAGCAGAGTTCTGGAGTCTTTACAAGACTAGCAGGTGTCAGATGAGGCTCCCTGTCCAGTCCAGGTAGAGAACAGTCAGCACTGTAAAGAATAGGCCTCAAACAGTTCTAATAGGGTGAACTAGCATCAGAGTGAGACAAAAGTGGCTTATTCTGTATTTCTTTAGAACTTGTTTGATGTCATTCTCTTAATTCTAGAGTTCTTCTTGCCTTTTCCCGTTACTCCTCTTATTTTCTCATTTTTCCCTTTTTTGTTCCAACCAGCCATGACACAGAAATGCAACATTATTTTTGTCATTTTTATTGAATTGTTTTCTTTCCAGATCTTACATTTCTCACACTTTAAAATAAAACCTAAGTAAATTACTAGTACTGACAATGACCTTGTGCATGTGCTTGTGACTTCAAGGAAAAAAAAAATTCCCCACTTCAGCTTTAAAATTAAAAGACATTTCCGCAATGTGGTATCATGCATTTGAAGAGGTGTGAAGTTGTACTTCTAAAACCTATATAGTGTTGTAAACCAATGTCACCTCAATAACGACAACAAAAAAGAATAAATAAATTACAAAAACAAAATTACCCACTAATTAAAAAAATTAAAACATAAAAGACATTTTTATTAAGCCCCCTTTCTGGTAAGCTATTACCTAATCACACTCACACGAAAGTCTTATTACCATATGCACTACTTCACATATCATAGTTGATTAGAAAGTTCCATTTCTTAAATGAAAGCCAAGCTAGACTTTGTTCCTGTGTTGTTATCGTCCTCTCTCAACTGGTCTCTAAAGTAGAGAGCTAGGCTCATATAGTCAGTCCTTAGTTCTGATCAACTTTTCTTCCTTTGCAAATGTACACAGAGGACCATGGTCATATACTGTGACCACAGCCAGTTACCCCATAATTAAGTTTCTGTTAAGGTCATGGGTTTTTAACTTGGTGTTGTGGCCTTTTTCCGGTTCACAGCAGACTTTGGAGGACTATGAGACTATGACCCCCAGAAATGACAGAGAGAACATACATGAAAATGTTTCTGTAAACTCCAAACCATGTTATAAAGGTTAAACCATCATCATTATTTTTAAATTTAGTCAAATATTTAGGAAAAGCCTATTTGTGCAGCTAGATGTGAACAAGGAAATAGTGGGTAAATTTAAATTAGGTAATGACAATTGAGCTTGTATTTAGAATATAGACTACACTAGATATGTTGTACTAATATAAAGAAATTCTCCTGCAGAAAATTCCATTCCAAAATATCTCAATAGAAGAAAGAAAAAACCTCAGTGAATGAACATTTTAAAATCTGAATATCAGAGTATTCATTCATTTGACTCAAATACACATACTTAGGGGTTTGTAAGGAAGGGTAGAGTTTTTTCCCCTACATTTTTAGTTATAACCCTGGGAGGCTATGTATGTGAATGGTTTGCAAGGAAAATAGAGAACCAAAATCTATCCACATGTTCTAGAGAGTTGATTTAACTTAAATTGAAAAGTTTTATTTTCTGAAGCATCATGGTGGCAAATGCTTTCAAGAGAAACTTAGCAGAATATGTTTGTCTCTATCTTCCATAAGGATCAGGAATGATAATTCCCTGGAAGGAAGCTGGTTAGAAATTCATTCACTTCCTTTGGAAGTGAACCCACCCTTTTGGGGGTGGTGAAAGAAAAGAAGGGAGATGACTTCAGTCTATTCTCTGTCAACTCTGGGTAAGGAGACTAGAGTTATTTGCTAGGCAGAATAGACCTATTTCTGAAATGCCCTTAATAGAATATCTCTGGCTAAAGATTATATATGAAAAAATAAACTCAGGATCTTTGAGACATGGATGACTTACTGGAGGATGTCACGTAAGCTACACATTGTTGGGGGTATAAAGTGGAGCTTTATAATTGAAAACCTCCCCTCTGCATGTGGAATCTTACAAACCTCTATTCTGGGTCAGAGGTACATTTCTGATGCCAGAAGAATTGACATCAAGCTGCTCTTGATGATCCAGAAATCTTTCTGCTTCAGCTGATTATTTTAGTTGCTTGTATCCTTAAAATTATTTAGTAAAGCTTGGTACTAGGTAAGATCTTTCTGATTTGTAAGTTTGCTTTGATAATCTGATGCTGTACGTTAGCTCACTCCACAACGCATCACCCCTGAAAGAATGTAGGCAATCACTAATTGGGTTGTACTAAGCACTGAATGTAGTACATTTTATGCCATGCTTTCTGCTTCTCTTGAAACTCAGCCAGTTGGAAAGAAACATTATTAATTTGATTACCTGGGGTCTTCAGAGTTTTCCTGCACTAAAATACTTATGTAAGCTGAATTTTCTAATAGTGTATTGCAGAGTCAGAGGAAGAGGAAGGTTAGAATTCACCAGAATATACATGTCTTGTGAAGTGGTCATTGATCCTTGGCAACAGGGAACACACCCAATAATACTTTTACTATTGGGTCACCCCCTACTTTTGTCATTTTTAGGAAGTGTCTTTAATAAATCATGCCAAACCTCTCTTTTTACAGTGTCAATATTAGCCTCAATGTTACTCTTTTTTTTGGTTCATTCTAAAAAGGTGATTTTATAAAATCACAATCTTAGGAGCAAATGTAGGTGAATTTTAAAACCAATAAGCTTTCATCTTGATGTATATCTACCTTTTCTATAAATCTCAAGATTGTGAGATATCCAAGTCATTTCGCTGTCTGACATTACCTCTATACATCCTGACAAGTTAAGGGAAAGCAATACCAGTACCTGGGGAACAAAGTAAAAGTGGTACCAGTTTGATATCAACCCTGATAGCATATATGCCAGCTTATTGTGTTTGAAAGAGGAAAAACAGCCATCTGCTTAAAAGAGGAATCAATTTGATTCCTATATCATAAAATTAACATTTCATAATTGTTAGTTTTCCCTATTTGATGTTGCTGTTGAAAGTTATCAACATGGAAAAACACAAAAAGCAAATTGCCTCAAATTCTTGAAAAAATAAATATAAATAAACAATGACATGCAAGAGTCTGGCAATTTCATTTAGTTAGATAAAGTGGCTTACCACTGTCTTAATCACGCTAGCATTGACTATTTTTGGTATTAAAGAATGCTTCTTAATTTTGAAATATAAAGAACAAAATCTTGAAATTGTGATAAGAACACAAACCAATAGGAAAACTGGAGTGAAAGATCTCCTAGTAGGAGTGAGGTTACCAAGAATATGCTTCAGTGAGCATGACACAAGGGAAAAGAAGGTATTTGACCATAGCTCCACCAGGAATATATCAGGAGTTTAAAGATATAGCTAGAGTTAATATACACAGACTTTCACTTGCTGCTTCTCTCTAGTCCAAGCAGTATAGAAAAGCAGCTACCTCAAGTTGAACATATTCTCTATTTGTGCCATGGTGTGGTTGCTCCATTTGCTGAGACTGGGGCCCTTCCTCAGGCAGGAGAGGAAGGGACAATGACTTTGAAGAAAATCAACTCACTGAGTTCAAAGCTGTATTAGTCACTAAGCTGTTTTCAGCTATATTTATTTATGATGCTATAATTGCAAAAGGAGTGACAGGATAAAGGTATAATCATTTCTTGGAAACTGTTTCTCAAAGGGTATAGAAATTTTAATAAATCTGAAATAGGTTTGAACCCTTCAATATTTTGCAGTTGGTGACTGAGATGCACTCCATGTATTAAAAAGGCAACCCACTGGAATAGGTAGTTATATGACTGAATGTCACTAAGGCAGAAAAAGAAAACTGTACTTTTCTAAATATACAAGTAAGTGGCCTGTGCACAGTCCCTGTGATTTTTCATATTTACTTATTTTGAGCTATTAGTTTTTCAGAACTCCTCCAACTAGAACAATGGCCACTATTTGATTGGGAGATCACACACTGGCCTGAAGCAAATATATTCAGCAGGAAAATTGCTTTTATTTCTGTTCCTTCTATTGTTCTATGTTTTCCCTCAGAATAACTTGTCACACAACAATTTGCTATCACTGAAAGGCAAACTGAAGAGCTAATGAGGCACAGCTGCCAAAAAAATGAAAATCAAACACAAACAAAAACCTCAAGTTAAATTCCACATGGTCCCCGAGTTACCAAATCCCTCTTTGCAAAAGAGTTAGCAGTGATGGGAAAGATAGCAGTACTGTTGTTGAAATGAAAACCCATGTTAGCAGATACAGTTGTTGTTCAGTATTTTACATTTCCAGTTACAATTGGGATCTGTGAATGCTCATTAAAATATGTGGGCTCCTTGGAGGAAAGAGTATCAGTGTGTCCATCATCAAAGAGCAGGCTACTTCTGTGATTTCTTTATCATCTTTTTATTTTATTTCCACCTTGATCTCTGAGCATTAGATACATACCTGGCTACAGCTTCACTGTATACAAAACCAGCGTCAGCTCTCTTTACAATTTCAAAGCACAGATCCGCTCCATCCATACTGTAGAGAAATGTGAAAAAGAATGAGAAAATCCCAGAAAGAAAACTTGTAAGTGAATACATTGTAACTAAATTGATCTATAGCTAATTATTATAATAAATCATCTTTCTTTCAATGAAAAATGACAGGAATTATAAAGGACATTCTATCCATCTTAACAACAAAAGTTTGTAGGGAAAGAAGAAAATGGTAGTATCAAGTAACACAAGGCATAGAAAAGTTTCTCTGGGTTGTCACAAGAAATCTCAGAAAAGAGCAATCCTGGGCTTTGTGGGTATGCTTGTAAGTGAAATTCCAAAATTATATACATTTAGTCATGCAATGTAATATAACAAGAATTTTAAAGCATTTAGCTATAGTTATCACCATTCAATTAGATTTAAGCTATATCTGTAGAAGGAGAAAAATAAGTGGCTCATCTATAATTTATTTTTTTTTACACTTCCATTACCAAAGTTAATTCCCAATGAACAATTTAACACACTGATGTGTTGGTGATACAGTATCACTCTCATCCCCAAACTCAGACTGACTCTTTATTTCTCACAAGATCAGCAAAACTTCTTGCTATTTATTCTGTTTATGCATATGTCACTCTGTAGATAACTAGTCTTATTACCACTCCCTGAATATATCATTTTCTTTCTTTCTCTCTTTTTTGGTTACATGGTTCTGCACATAATACTTCTCATATTCAAAACCCACCTTAATTCAAAGTTTCATTCCATTCGAACTCAACTTCCCAGGAAGGCCCCTCAATGACTAACCAGTCATACAAGACCTTTTGCTTAAACCCTGTAACAACCCTATATAGCTTATATCATTTAGCTTATAGAAGTATAAGCAGATATGTATGTGTAAATATACTTTTATCTGTATACATACACACGGATTTTTTTTACCAGATCATTACATATATTAATGGAAATACTCAAATATTAATAGCTAACATTTTCATAATGCTTTAAGGCTTGTAAAGTGTTTTCAATCCAGTACTCTATTCATTCATTTATTCAGTAGTTTGTGCTCCAACATACCTGCTGCTGGTATTATGCTGAGTAAAAACAGAAACTTCTAGAAGGGAAACTAAAAGGACTAACATACTATTCATAAGTATCATGAAAAATACTTCTTGTTATAGCTCCCTTCATTTTTCCCATCACTCTATGGTGAGCATTCTTATCTCAAATAACTTGCCTGAAGAGTTAAGTGTGTGACAGAGATAGGATCCAAAGGCCTATCTATTTCAGTGCTCTTGCCACTTATTAGAGCTATACACAACTACAAGTCCAGCAGTTCAACAATAGCATAAAGTACCAAAGAAAAAGTATCTTTTATATTTTCAGCATACCCCCAACTAAAACCCAAAAGTAAATAATCAGTGAATAGCTGACTATATTATTTAGATTGTGGTGTAGTTTTATGTAAATGACAATTTTTTTTTTTTTTTGAGACTAGGTCTCGCTATTTTTGCCTGTGGAACCGCAGGCTCTCATTGCCTGGGGTACCACAGACTCAAGCAATCCCCAGCCTCAGCTTCCCAGGTAGCTGGGATGACAGATGCGCACCACCATGCCCAGCTATTTTTTTTTGGAACTAGGTCTTTCTACGGGCCCCAGGCGGAATTCGAACCGCGATCCTGAGCCCCGGCTGCTTCGCTTCATAGGCTGAAGCTTACAGGCACAAGCCAACGTGCCCGGCCACAATTCTTTCAGAATTATACAAGATTTATACTATGCTATAGTTTTAAATTTCTTATTCATACTGGCTCCAAATATTGATTATTGGATTTCCCCACAAGGTATTATATATTTTATTTGCTATTATAAATGGGATATTTTAGCCTTTATACATATTTTTAATACAAAGGTTCATAACTGGGGTAACCAAAGAAAATCACCTTTTCAAGTTTTTAAATATGTGGGCATGTTCTTTGAGAGGTTGTTCTGGAAGAAAGTCAAAAGTATGAAAATAATTATTTACTATTAAAGTTATTTGATTAATTTTTGTAAAATTAATTGGTATCAGAGTAAATTAAACAACCCACTAATTTTAAGTTCCATGAGGTACAGAAACAAAAAAAAAACATGTAAATTTTATTTATGACAGAAATGTAAAATATACATATTTATAAAGTATACATACAATCCTGACATAATAACCTTGAAAAAATTTGATGTTTCCATTCTTTGATAAACTTTATTTGATAATATAATTACTTTAAAAACAATTATAAGGTTTTTTAAATTGTGTTTTTCTTTGGTTTCCCATTTTTAAGGCATTTCTGGGACAGCCAAGAATCTTTAAAAGGAAATCTGAGTTTTCCCAGTTTCCTCCATTCCAAGAAAGTGAAATGAGAGGACGATGGAAGTCTGCTCTGCAAGAATATGGAGAATACTTTCATACTCTATGCTAGGGAAAAATTATGGGAGGTTTATTCTGAATTGTGAAAAGTGGTGGGATTATGAATGAACTTAGTTGTCCTCTCATGTTATATTGTAAGTAAACATTTTTTATAATGAACATGCATTATTTATATAACAAAGAATTTATCTAAAATCAAGTGCATCAAACAAAACAGTTCACACATCTTAAGAGGCACAAGTCTGACTATATGTGGAAGGGATCAGAATATGCTACTCTAAAATACGCTACTCTGACATAGGATTACTTTGAACTGAAGACAATTGAAAAATAGTGGACACAGGAAAAACTTCTAGCTCTCCTCTATATTTGTAAAGTTATTCTTCTCTCCAGTACCAGAAAAGGAGAACTACTCTTCTCTGCATAACAGACCTTGTTAAGTACATTTCCTGGTCACTTTCCCACAATTTACAACTTAAACATCCACCCCCCCCCCTTATTTTAGACAGTCTCTTCACACTCATCACTCTTTATTAGAACAGTACAAACCCAGGTGTAACCAACTCCTGGTGACTCTTTTCAAGCCTCACATATGCATATGAAATAGATCTCTCCTTCAGTTAATCTGTCTCTTGTCAGTTTAATTTGCAGGTGGCAGCCAATGAACCTAAGAGAGCAGAGGAAAAGTTTCTTTTCTCTTCTATGGGGGATCTTTTGTAAAAGCAGATGAGAGAGAGAGAGAGAGAGAGACAGAGAGAGAGAGACAGAGAGAGAGAGAGACAGAGAGACAGAGAGACAGACAGAGAGACAGAGACAGAGAGAACTTGTAGGAGACTAGTGCCCGATGATAAGGAGAAATACTTCTCAAATTAACTATGGTGAAGGACCTGTTTTTTCTCCCTCAGTATATTATGGATCAATACTTTTTATTGTGGTAACATTAGTTTACAACACTGTAGGGGTTTCAGGTATACAGTTTCTCACCTCAACAACTATGCATTTCACATCACACCCACCACCATCCCCCACCAGCTCTTCACTCCTTCCCTTCTCCTCTGATTGCCACTCATTTTGTTGTCAGAGTGTTGGTTTTTTGAACTAATACTTTTCAAAATCAAGTATTATTATTTCACAGTAATGTCAGACTGCAACAACAGTTTCTACATGCTTACTTTCAATTTCTGAACTTATGACAACTGGTAACAATTGGCAGGTTTGAACTCCTCTCAAAACTGTTCTTTGAGGAACACTATAAAGGACAGGCCAAATCTGGATTTCTCTGACCAGTATTTCCCCAAAAGGGACAATGAATGACAGTAAAAAGGACAGGGGGGTGAAAAAAAAGCTTTGAAGAGTTAAACAGTAAGTATAATAAATAAAAAACTACTTAGTGAGACCAGGGAAAAGATTAGAGCTCAAAGAAATTAAGCAAGAACTCCTTTCTTGGGAGTAGGGAAAAGGTTGCTGCACAGAGGGATGCACTTTTGCAGAACTTTAGAGAAGTGGGAAGAGGCAAACAGATGGAGACTAGGCACCTAAATGCTTTTGCAAAGGGTGATCCAAGAAGTGAGACAGAACTACTCTTTTGGTAGACCTGAGAAAAGACCACCAAGGATTAAGGTTTATACAATCTGAAGAGAAACCAGAGTATAGCACCAAGGAGTAAGACCTTTGTGAAACACCACTTGCTCTGGACAGGGGTTAGAAAGAGTTACATTTTGAAAATATGAGCACAGGATATATTCTGTTACATCATATTAATATTAATGTAATTTAAGAATTGAAAAATACAGAATACCAAAATTAAGAATTTAACATTAGATTATTAAAAGGAATACAGTAAACTAGAAGATATATTAGATTGCAGCATGGAGAGACAAAACATGAAAAATATAAAGGTGAGGATAAGAAATATAAAGGATTACATGAGATCAGTATATATTTTATTTAAGTTTCAAAAATAAAATAAAATGTAACATTAGTAATACTGAAAATATAAATGGTTAATAATAACCCAAAATGATTAGTGATGCCACTGATTGGAGAAGCACAATACATTATAAAGCAAAATAAATATACGACAACTACAGTTAGATACATATCATTGAAAATTGCAGGAAACCAAAGAAAAAGGGAAAATTAAAAAAAAAAACAGTGAAAGCATGGACTATCAGACTGAAAGCTGGCTTCTAAATAATAACAATGGAAAAGTATTGAAATAATGGTCAAACTGTTAGTGTTTGACCAAAAGACATTCCAGGTCTCCCAAATTAGCACATTTTGAAGGGTCCAATCATCTGTGCGCACAGACAGTTTCTCATTGCAAAAGAACTTTAATAGAATTATTGTACATAGATAGAGAAGAAAGGATAATTTCCCAATAAAGTTGTCCATTCCCTTGTGGTGAATGCCCTGGCAAACAGGGTTTGCCTGATGCAGGTCTGCTGAGGCCTGAATGTTTGCCACAAGTCTCAGGAATCCTTTAGTAGGGACCCACAGAAAGGGGGTGCAAGGGACCAGGAAAGTCTGGGATGAAAGGAACAAAATATCAAATTAAAACAAGACAATGGCTGCCATTGTCAGCTTCCCCAAAGTGCCTCTCATCTACATGTCTCTGTCAAGTGTCTCTACATGTCGCTTTTCCATTTGCTTTTTATGTCTCTTTCCCAGCAGTACCAGGGCAAAAGCCCAGGTATGGGAACCAAAGATATTTTTCTTCTCAGAGCCCACCTGTGTCCCAGGTTAAGCTTTACCTGGTAGCTCAGTCCCAGCTAATCACTTATAATCAAAACCACAATGAGATACCACCTTACACCAGTAAGAATGGTCCATATCAAAATAGACAGGCAACAAGTGCTGGAGGAAAAGGAACACTTTTACACTGCTGGTGGGAATGCAAACTGGTCCAGCCACTATAAAAACATTAATTCAAAGGACACCTGTACTAGGATATTATTGCAAAAGTATTTACAATTGCCAGGATAAGGAAACAACCCACATGGTCCCAAATTGAAAAGTGGATGAAAAAGTTGTGGTAGGTATATCTACACAATAGAATATTCAGCAATCAAAAAAGACAAATTTGATGCACTTGTGATAACCTGGATGGACCTAGAAAGAATCATGATAGCGGAAAAAAGTCAGAAAGAAAAAGACAAAAGCCGGATAGTCTCACTTATAAGTGGGATATAGGAAAAACAAACAAAAGATCAAGAAAAAGTCAAAACTAATGAGCTGACAACAGAACAAAAACAGGAAGGGGGAGGGAGAAATCAGGGAAGGGATTAGCACAAAAGATCAGATAGTGATAAGGTGGGGGAATATAACCTTGTAAAAAAAAAAAACACTAAAATTCTCTTCTTACCAAATAAGCCCTTAGATAATTCAGAGAAATAAAATTCAGATAAATAAAAAACCAAGAGAATTTGCATTTAACAATCTTATCCCTAAAGGAAATAGAAAAGAGTATTCCCCAGGTAGAAGAAAAATAAAGTCAACTGAAAAGTTAGACATGTAGCAAGATATGAAAACCATAAAATGTGGTAAATATGTAGATAAATCTAAATGAACAATGATTATACATTATAAAACTATTTTCTCACTCTGAGAAACTTCATAAAACAACAATAACTATTCACTGACAGAGGGAGATTGATTTTAAATACAAACAACAACAATAATGTATAATTCAGGAAGCATACTGCAATTTCTGTGACAACCGCAAAGTTTTCTCAGAAGATATCTAACTTTTGATGTTTCAGGGCCCTTTTCTATTCTTAAAGACTATCGAGAACCCCAAAGGGATGGTGCTTGTGTGGGTTTTATGTATCAATATTTACTGTACTGAAAATTGAAATCTAGAAGTATAAAATCATTTATCTTAAAATAGCAATAAATCCTATTATACGTTAACAGAAAATTTTTAAATGAGAATTGATATATATTCTAAAACAAAATAAACAGGAAGAAGAGTGGCATTACATCTTTTCTTTTTTTTAATTGAAAGAACACTAGTTTACAGTGGTTAATTAGTATCTTGGAAGTATAGGATCACCCCCTTCAGGTGTAGTTACCTTAGTGCACCCATCACCAAAACACCTGTAGTTCATCACCACAGTCCATTGTGTTCAAGAGTGGAATTGTTTTACATTTTACGAACCACTTTCATTTCTAAGTTAACAGAAAACAGCTAGATTCTTATTTCTGCTTCCACATTTATTTATTTTGAGACTAGGTCTCGCTATTTTTGCCTGTGGAACTGCAGGCTCACGTTGCCTGTGATACCACAAACTCAAGCAATCCCCAGCCTTAGCTTCCCAGATAGCTGGGATTGCACCACCACACCCAGCTATTTTTTTTAGACTAGGTCTCTCTACGTGCCCCTGGCAGGACTTGAACCGTGATCCCTGGCCCTGGCTACGGCTTCCTACGCTGCCGCCTACAGGCATGCGCCACCATGCCCTGCCTTGCTTCCACATTTAATCTGTTATAGTATGTCTGACTTCATGCAGATATACAAAGGAAGGAAGAGGTATATTTTTAATAACCTTTGCAGATATTTGTGAATAGTTTCCCTTGATCCTACACCAAAGCTCAAAAAATAGTTTCTTAAAAGTGAGTTGCAATGTGGAATCTGAAACCATATCAATGCACTTTTTATATTGTTACATTACAATCCACTGTTTTCTCTTGCTCTTTGAATAGATCTTTTACATGTGTGTGACTTTGCGTTACCCGTGTACGTACCATTCACATAAAAAATACTAGTTCAGGCCGGGCATGGTGGTGCATGCCTGTAGGTGGCAGCCTAGGAAGCTGCAGCATGGCCGGGGTCAGGGTTCACAGTTTGAGTCCCGCCCAGGGGCACGCAGAGAGTCGTCCCAAAAAAATAGCTGGGCGTGGTGGTATGCGCCTGTAATCCCAGCTACCTGGGAAGCTAAGGCTGGGGATTGCTTGAGTCCGTGGTACCCTGGGCAGCATAAGCCTGTGGTTCCATGGGCAAAAATAGCAAGACCTAGTCAAAAAAAAAATTACGAGTTCATTGAATTATGCAGATTTTCTAAATACTGAAACATTTGATTACATGATATAAAAAATCACATTTATTAACACTGTTCTGATTATATTAGAAACATCCTGTAAGTTCTGGGAAGCTGTTACCCTCATGGTAGCAGATATAAGTTTTCCAAAATTCTAATTTTCACTTGAAAATTTCATCACTGTTGACAATTATCACGAGTTGTTTCCCTTAAAGCAGCAGGCTCACTTCATTTTTGATTAAATGTCTGCCACATACCCAAGTTTGAGTAACTATGTTATTTTTTCAAGTAAAAACGATGTTAACATATATACAAAATAACAGTTCAGTTAACAACTAAAAAATCAAACGCTTTTCTGAGATCCAATAAGATTTAAAGTCCTGTAAGCATTCAGAGTATGTTTTTCTAACCACATTATAGTTACATTTTGCTCAGTGTCACTAGCAATCAGAGAAATGCGAATCAAAAACACAATGAGATACAACCTTACACCAATAAGAATGTCTCACATCAAAAAACAAAACAAAACAAAACTAAACAGGCAACAAGTGCTGGCATGGGTGTGGAGAGAAAGGAACATTCTTACACTGTTGGTGGGAATGTAAACTCGTCCAGCCACTATGGAAAGCAGTATGGAGGACCCTCAAACTAATGAAAATGGAACTACCATTTGACCCAGCAATTGCTCTTCTGGGAATCTACCCCAAAGAGACCTCTATGTGGGTACAAATGGACACTTGTGCTTGGATGTTTATTGCAGCACTATTTATAATTGTAAGGACATGGAAACAACCCAAATGCCCCAAAACAGACAAATGGATGAAAAAGTTGTGGTATATATACACAATGGAATATTAATCATCAATTAAAAATGTCAAATTTGATGAATTTATTGAAACATGGATATACCTAGAAGAAATCATACTAGCTAGTAGAAATGAGTCAGAAAGAAAAAGACAGAAACCAAATGGTTTCACTAGTATATGGACAACCAAATGAAAGCACACAATGGGAGGGTGGGGACCAGCTGGAGCAGTTGGGGAGGGGAGGTGGTGGGTGACCCCCAGGGATTAAAATGATGTGAAATATATATATATATATAAATTATTCAATAAAAAAAAGAAAAAAAAAGAAATTCACAAAACAACTAGAAAATACACAAATGCTTGGAAATGGAAGAAAGATATGTGAAATAATCTGTGAGTGAAAGGAGAAATCATGTTGAAAAATAAGTATTTCTAAGAATGATAATGAAAACAACATATAAAAATTTGTGCACACTTACGGTATGATATTTCAAGATTAGGGTATTGCCATTATACCAGCAAATTTGTAAATAGTTGAAAGGAGGAGATGGGACATAGTCCAGTCTGCCAGGATGAGAAAGTACCCCCCACATATCCCCCTGCCACACACACCTTCTGTCAGGGTTAGAGAAACCTTTTTTTGGATCAGGTAATCACCCTCTGTTGATGGAAAAATACATATTTTCTGGAGGCCAATTTTATAATACTTGATAAAAGCCTTAAATATGTACATGTCTTTTGAAACAATAATTTTATCCCAAGGGAAATAATTAGGGACATGTATCAAGGTTTTTTTTTTTTAGAGACTAGGTCTCGCTATTTTTGCCCATGGAACCGCAGGCTCACGTTGCCTGTGGTAACACGGACTCAAGCAATCCCCAGCTTCAGCTTCCCAGGTAGCTAGGATTACAGGCACGTGCCACCACACCCAGCTATTTTTTGGGACTAGGGCTCCCTGTGTTGCCCCAGGCGGGAGTCGAACCACGATCCCCAGACCCTGCTGCGACTCTATAAGCTGTTGCTAACAGGCACACGCCACCGTGCCCAGCTTGTAATAAGTTCTAATGATATGGGTTTATAATAGCTGTAACAGGGAGAAGTTGGAAACAAGCTAAAGGCTCAATAATTGGAGAATGATTAAATAAGTTGTGGTAAATCCAGTGTAGACTACTGTACCACTATTGAAATGATGCTATCAAAGTATACTTATTGATATAGAGAGATGGTCATATTATCTGAAGATATATAAACACATATATTCACATATATATGTACATTCAGATATACTGATTTGTAACAAGGTAGTAAAGAATGGGAACTATGTTTGCAATTTTTTCCTTCTCTTAATTTTACTTAAAAAAAAGAAATAGGTGATACAATAAAACAGTTCTAAATGTTAAGAAAATAAACTTCAAATATACCCCTTCGGAATGCAGCCAACATAATAATTACAAAGTAGTTTGCATCCATAAGTTTTGTTTTAATTATTAGAAATTTAACAGAAATATTACAAATGCTGATGTAAATTAGAAAATAAGAAAAGCCAAAGTCAATGACATTCAATGAGATGAATTAAAAAAAAAGATTTTAAACAGCAAATGAAATCCAATGTAGGTAAAGGAAATAATAAGTAGAAATCAAATAAGTAAAAAACAAATATCAACAATAGAGCAAAAGTAAAAAATTGATTTTTGCTGTGTCGAATGGTAGTTCCACTTTCAGTTGTTTGAGGGTCCTCTACACAGTCTTTCATAGTGGCTGGAATACTTTGCACTCCCACCAGCAGTGTAAGAGTGTCCCTTTTTCTCCACATCCACCCAGCAAACCCACTACTGGGAATCTACCCAAAGGATACAAAATCACTAATAAAAAAGGACACCTGTACTCACATATTTAATGCAGCACTATTTACAATTGCCAAGATATGGAAACAACCTAAATGCCTCAAAACTGATGAATGACTGAAAAAGATGTGATATATTTACACAATGGAATATTATGCATCAATCAAAGACAAACATGTCATTTGCAGCAACATGGATGGAGCTAGAAGGAATCATTTAAGTGGAAATTAGCCAGAAAGAAAAAAGAGAAATATGGGATGATCTCACTTATATGAGGGATTTAGAGAAAACAAACAAACAGACAAGAAAAATTTAAAATTGTCAACAGAACTGAAGATAGGGGGAGGAGAGTAAAATTGGGGGAGGGGGAGGGCACAAGAGATAAAGAAGGTGTATGGGTGATAAGGTGATGGAAGAATATCGGGATAAACAAGGGCATAATATTTATATATGTTTATATATACGAGCAATCAAAAAATAATTAATTAAAAATAGATTTTTGGAAAAGATTAATAAAATTAAACTCAAAAATCCTCAATATTTATAAATTGAAAACACTTTTATTTCACAAATCAGAAAATCGTGAGATACTTAACCAAATCATAACAGAAATATTAAAACTTGTAAAATGCAGGTAAAGTAGTACTTAGAGGGAAATTTACTACTTTAAATGCATATATAAGAAAAAAAAGGTTGAAAATTTCTGAACTACACATTCATCTCCAATAGTTATATAACGACCATGAAATTAAACTTAAGTTGGAAGGAAATAATGACAGAAATTAATGAAATAGAAAACAAGCAGATATTAGAGGAATTTACAAGGTTAAAAGTTGTTTTCTGTGAAATGATGAATCTTGCAAGATAAATTTTAAAAAGAGAGAGGATGAGAAGATACATACAGCAAACTACATTAAGAATGAGAAACTTTAATAACTGGGCATGGTAACACACGTCTGAAATCCCAACCTTTGGAAGGTGAGGCTAGGGATCACTTGAGTCCGTGGGTTTGGGACCACCCTGGGCAACATAGCGAGAGCTAGTCTTTAAAAAAAAAAAAAAAAAAGAATGAGAAATTTTAAAGTCCCGCAGACTTTAAAAAGATATTGAAACTTTATGGCACAAATATGAAAATTTATATGAAATGAACAAATTTCCAGAAACATAAAAGTCATCAAAATGAACACACACAAAAGAATCAGAAAACCTGAACAAGTCTTACTGATTAAAGAAATTAAATTAGCCTAGGAAGCCACGGCAGGGACCAGGGATCACAGTTCGAGTCCTACTCTGGGCAACATAGCGAGACTTAGTCCCAAAGAAATGCAGCTGGGCGTGGTGGTGCGCGACTGTAATCCCAGCTACCTGGGAAGCTGAGGCTGGGGATTGCTTGAGTCCGTGGTACCAAGGGCAATGTGACCCTGCGGTTCCACGGGCAAAAATAGCGAGACCTAGTCTCAAAAAAAAAAAAAAAAAAACACAAAGAAATTAAATTAGTAATCAAAAATCACCTGGCATACAAAAATCTAGGCCTAGATGATATTTTTGACAAATTCTACTGAATATTTTAAGGAGAAAGAAATGAATAAAGAGCAGTAACAGTCTCTAAGTTTTTAAAGCCAGTTTAACTTAGGTACTAGCACGCATTAAGGACAGAATAAAAGAATTAAACAACAATTTTAGTAATGAATATATATGCTAATAATGTGAGCAAAACATTACCAAATCAAACCCAGTAATATATATCATAAGTAATATATATCATAAGATTAAGTGGGTTTATCAGAGAATGCAAAACTCTTAATGCCAGGAATTCAATTACTCTATAATTCTCAATACTGAGGTAGACTAAACAAAGCAAAAAACTATGTAATCATAAAATAAATATAAAAAATTTAATAAAATCATCTATTCATAATAAAAAAATCTTAAGAAAACTCTTAAATCAAGAACAATACATAAATGTTCCATGCCATCAATTTATATTCACCAAACTCTGGAAGTCTTAGTTAGGTTAAGGTGAAGAAAAAATTGTGCTGGGCATGGTGGTTCGCATCTGTAATCTCAGTTAGGAGGGAGGCTGAGACTTGGGGATTACTTTGAGTACAGGGTTCTGGGCTACAGTGCACTATACCTTGTGGTATCTGCACTTTACAGTATGAATGGTGAACTCCCGGGGGTGGGGCACCACACTCAACTAGAGCTCCCGCAAGGATCACCGTGGAAACCGGCTGTCCCAGGCCTGGATATCAGAGCACTGGGCTCCTCCTTCCGGATCGCAGTTGTGACAAGATGAAGAAAAAAATGTTTAAGAATTGAAAAGGAAAAAAACAAACTGTCATTATTTACAGATGGTATACTCACATATAGATTATGTAAGATAATCTAAGGTAAAATTAAAATTAATCAGAATCTAGCAAAATTATCATAAATGAAAAAATTGAAAAAAATTTAAATAATGTATAGGAATGTAATAACAAATCTAATAAAAATGTATAACTCTAGGAGATGAGGTATGATGCTTATTAAGAGAAATTAAACAACTAAAATAAATGGAGAGAAAATTATCCTGTTTACGGACTGAAAGACTCGATATTGCAGACAATCTTTCTCAAATTAAAGCATAAATTCAATAGAACACCAATCAAAATCTGAACACGTTTTGTGGAAAATGTCAAGCAGAATCTAAAATGTATATGAAATTATAAAATGTTAAGAACATTCAAGATATTTTGGGAGAATAATAAGGTGGGAGGATTTGCTTTACCTGATTTTAAAAAATTCTAATACCAAGCTTAGCATTTACGACTGAATGCAATGGCATTAGGGCAAACAGTGCAATATAAACAGAGAACCTAGAAACATGGATTCTTAATTTATGACAAAGGGTTTGCTGTAGAGTACTGGGCAGATAGTTTCTTCAAAAGCATGTGCTTATGTGGACCAGGATACATGTACCTGAACTTCCATGTGGTAGTATTCACAATAGCCGCCAAGTATGCCAAGAGCCCAGATCAGTAAAAGAATGGATAAAACACTGATATAGTCATATAATAGAATACTAGGCAACAATGAAAGAAATTAATTACAGCTTCACTAAGGAATCTGATTAAATACTGAATATAAAATATTGAGTGAAAGAAGCAGATAAAGTAGAACACCAAGAATGATATCTTTTATACACAGTTCAAAAAAAGAAATAACCTTATTTTGCTGTAATAAATAAAGTTAGCATTTACTGAGCACTTGCAATGTGGCAGGTATTTTCTAAGTGCTTTACATACATGAATCCATTTAGTTGTTACAAGGAAGTCTAAGAGGTAGGTATTTTTTTTTATAATTTTATTTTGTTCTTTGGGTTACAACCACTCTGTTATATAATTTCCCCCCCTCCCTCCTCCCTCTGATGCTCCCTCCATTCTCTCATACCCCACTCTTTGTTATTTATTAGCTGTTCTGAGTCCATTAGTCTCTTTCCTATGTTAGTGTCTTTTCTCTGGGTGAGGGACTGCGTTGTTGGGTCCAGGTGCACCTTGCTTTTAGATTTTCAGTCTTAAGATTGTGTTTGGTGGCCAGGTTATATTCGTTTATGATCTGTCCATGTTTTAAGAGGTAGGTATTATTACCACCTCCATTTATGAGAAAAAGAAGAAACAGCCAAGTTGGTAATTTACCCAAGAGATCACACAGCTTGTAAGTGGCTAGTAAGTGACAGGGCCAGGATTCAAATTCAGGCAATCTGATTTTAGAGACCATAGATTGCTTGCCCCTCACCCCCAATCACCAACGCCCAGGTTACAAAGAGGGAAGCTTGCTAACTTCTGTTTAAAGTTCTGAATTACTTAATGAAAGATAAGCCATTACAACTAGGCAGGTAAGTATAAGGGAAGGTTCTGTATAAAGATCCATTTTCAGGTCTATTATAGAGGGCCTGTGCTTCAGAAGCACCAAGGGAGTTCTTCAAAATGCAGTCTCCATTCACAGGCCCCCTGGTGATACATGGGAATACTATATTGCTAATAGGGGTTAAATAAATTTTCTATGTTTAAGTAAGTTTTCCAACAAAGGCCTTCATTTTTGCATATAGAAACAATCATCATTGATTGAAAAAAAAAACAACTAAATTTCTTCTCATATGGGGCTCTGACTGGTACTGGCTTCATTTTCTTCACTCAGAAAACATCTAATGAGCATCTACTATGTGTAGATGACAGAACATTACATGAAGATCACATCTTCTATAAGCCTCTATGATAGTAGGGGGAGAAGGAAAAATGATAATACAAATAATGAATGAGAGAACAGTGCTTTTAGTAGCAGTATGAGGTGAGAGTATATCTTCAGGGATTCAGACAGTTTTCACGGAGAAAGCAGCCTCTGAGATGGGTCTTGAAGAAAAGGAGTGACAGGAAGAGGACAGCTTGAGAATGAGAGAGATGAAGAGTGAAAAAATGGGAGAGGAGTGGGGATATCACATGTTAGTTAAGTAGAAAGCAGCATCTCAAGGCATTTCTGACAAGCAAATAAGGCCTGAGCACTAGGAAATGAGTGTTAGGTGGAGATCTGGAGTAGAGTGCTGGAATGGGGGAGGGTTTATAATTTGAGCCTAATTTATAATTAGGAGAGGGTTTATAATTTGAGCCTAATTTATAATTAGGGGAGGGTTTATAATTTGAGCCTAATTTATAATTTACCTATACTGTAAACAGGATACAATCGAATTCTTTTATATGAACTGGGATAGGGAGGAGACAAGACAGGATTGTTGACAGTAATATGCAAATAAAATGTTATTTAAATAATTAAAAAAGAATTGCTTAATAAAACCATTTAAATATATTATCAAAGATATGAAAATGACTGAGGATATTCCCAAATACCTACGTATCACAGTACATTTGGTGGGTACTATTTATTTCTGTCCTTGCCCATTTGTACATGAAGTTCAATATTTTCCCTTCCATTGGAATGAGCTTGATGTTCAATAGAATAAACCCTTTTGTTTTATATCAATATTGAAGCAAATTCATTTCCTGTTTTTTTCCAATTCTAGTTAAAGCTATTGATGTCTTCCTTTGTGAGTTATAGTCTTTTGAAGCTATAAAAGTTCTCCAAAGATCTATTTAGTAATTTTATTTTTTGTTAACTTTCCTATGATTGGATTTATTTGTATACACTTTTCTGCGTAGTTTTCTTTCTTTCCTTTTTTCTTTTTTTTAAATTTTGGGGCGGAGGAGTTTCTGGATCTAAACTGAGTTCTGATTTGTGAACTCATTTTTTTCAACACTATCTAAAAATCCTACACTTCATTGTACATGCTGCTGAAAGGACTCCTATTGAGGAGGGATGCCTGGTAATGCCTGGCTGGCCAGCTGTGTTTCCCACCTTGTATCCTCCTAAGTGGATCTATGTTAAGTGTGGTCTCTGGTAGTTTTGTGACTGTTTCCTACTGCCGAAAAGAGGACTCCTATTGGTGGCTGTTGCAAATTAGGTAATACCTGAAGGGAATTTCTTATACCTCACTGGGGGAATGAATATAGTAAGATGGTCTTCAGCTGAGGGTGAGAAGATACAGGAGGCAGAGCACCAAAGGAAGGAAAAGGTCACTGAGAGAGAAGGCAGTGTATGTGGAACAAATTCTTCTATCATATAACTTCCCTTGGAACTAGTGAGGTACAGATTCAAAGTGGTTTTGGCACACATGCTGCAAGTGGCATCCTTGGTCTAAGCCTACCCTCAACACTTCCTCAGCCCGGGACAAGTGTATAAACCAGGCATGTCTAAGTATTTACAATATGTCTAAATATGTGAAAGTTATACATCAAACTTAAAAATCACTAAATAGGTTTAAACTTTTGCCTTAACAAATATATCTTCACAAGGACCTGGAAAATTCATTTCATTAAGATTTTTTGGGCTCCACAGAGTTCCTTACTCTGAACAAGGCACCTTGGGACGTCTAGCCATTAGCCTGTTCCCCTTCTTTTCCCTACCTCCAGCTCCATGCCTAATCTTACAGCTTTCCCTAGCTCATGGCTGTAGTCCAAGGCACAAGAGGTGCCAGTTCAACTACAGGTTTTAAAACCACATAATAAGGTTACAGAGTCCACATCTGAGAATGGTGTCTTCTACTACTCTTTCTCCACTCATTCTTGTTATTTAATACTGGATCACTTAAGGTTCTTAGTTACAAGAAACCAACTGTTGCGGTATTGCTGAGGGTGGCAAGGAGGCCAGTAAAACCAAGACTGGTGCTACAGAATGAGAAACAAAACCACAAACTGATTGGATGAGAGCCTCACTGCAGCTTTTCCACAACAGGTGTGGCAGCTTGAAGGACCATTCTCTGTTAATGTTAGGTGTTGGATGGATCGCAAGTGTT
Source organism: Uropsilus gracilis (assembly GCA_004024945.1). NCBI lineage: Eukaryota > Metazoa > Chordata > Mammalia > Eulipotyphla > Talpidae > Uropsilus > Uropsilus gracilis. The sequence goes on along the minus strand of PVHY01000511.1, from coordinate 19,813 downwards.
ACTACTCCAGCTAACCCTGCCCTTGTTGCCACCTGAGAGTTGTCACTAGCTATCATATCATGGGTTGGAGTGTCTGATTCATGAAACCCATGCCCATATCCTTATAGTAAGGTGTACTGCAGCCATCCTAATCTGTGTCTGTTAAAGAAGAATGTTGGAGACCTTGGTGGATTTTACAGCTTTAATGATTTCAGGGAACCAGGTACACAGGCACACCAGGCAGGGAGGCTGGATCAATCCTATGGCAAGCAGGCAAGCAGGCTGGGTAGGCAGCAGGGGCAGGTGAGCCCCAACTCCCAGAGAATCTTAGTGCTCTCTCTCTCTGGGCACTCTCATGTTCTCCCCGTGCTCTGTGTGCTCTCCTCCCTAGGGTGACACTACCCTTTATCACTATCTTCTAGGCCCAGGTGTATCCACTCACACATGCGCACACCCACTGGGCCAGAAATTTACAGTCATGGGGGCGGTACAGTACCACAGGTGCTAGTCATAGAAGCTAATGGTGAAGGGCAAAAAACCTGATAATTCATTTACCCTACACAAGGAAAGCAAATATTTGGTGTTTTAATCTTCTATAGTAGATGATATGCTTTACTCCTCATCAAGATTCTTAAAATGGGAGATTATCCAAACACTAGAAAAGGGTTCAAACATTAGGCAGCTAAAAATAATGAGAAATGTCCCTTAAATGAGTGTTCTAGACTTAAGTCTCTTTAACTACCTGGAGAACTTTGATCATGCTATTTAAGCTTGCTGACTTGAAAATGACTCCTCAATAAAATGATATGATTTAACTTTGTAATCTCTGAGGTCTCTTTTGACATCTCACAGAATTCTGATTCTTTCAAAATAGACCAGCTTGAAAGTATTTGCTACATCTAAAACTGAAATGTAGTATAACTAATCGAAACAATCAGTTTAGCAAACAATCAGCTAGCAAAACAAAATCAGTTACCTACCTATACTTAAATAAAAAGACAGAAAGGAAGAAATTGAGAAAGTGATCCTATTTACAATCTCACACACAAATTATATACTGAGGAATAAACCTAACAGAGAAGGTAAAAGATACAAAGAGAACTGTAAGACACTGTTAAAAGAAACCGAAAAAGACACAAAGAAATGGACAAATACTGCCTGCTCATGTACTGAAAGAATCAACATTATGAAAGTGGCCATTCTACTTAAAGCAATATATAAATTCAATACAATCCCAATAAAATATTAATGGCATTCTTCAGAGAAATGAAACAAACACTACTGAAGTTCATATGGAATCACAAGAGACTCTGAATAGCTAAAGTAGTCTTTGCAAAAAAAAGAATGGGGGTATTACAGTTCCATGCTTCAAACTATATTATAAAGTCATAATAGTTAAAACAGACATAGACCAATTGAATAGAACTGAGAGCCCAGCAATAAACCCACACCTATATGGACAGTTAATCTATGACAAAAGAGCCATGAACATACACTGGAACAAGGATGATCTTGTCAATAAATGGTATCAGAAAAACTGGACAGTTGCATTAAAAAAAAACTAGACCATTATCTTGTATCATACATAAAAATCAATTCAAAGTGTATCATACATAAAAATCAATTCAAAATCAATTCATCCTTACTTGGATGTAAGGTCTGAAACCATAAAATACATAGAAGAAAACAATGCATGATATGAACTTCAGTAGTATCTTTAGGGATTTGACCCCAACAGCAAAGAAAACAAAAGAGAACAGAAACAATTAGGACTACATCAAACCAAAAAGTTTCTGCACAGCAAAAGAAACAGTAAATAAAACAAAAAGACACTACTAAAAGGGATAAAATATTTATGCACCATACATCTAACAAGAGACTAATATTAAAGATCTACAGAGAGAATTCATACAAATCAACAAAAAGAAAACAAATAACCTAATCAGAAAATGGACAGAAGAGTTAAATAGGCACTTCTGTTGTTTTTTTTGAGACTACGTCTTGCTATTTTTGCTCGTGGAACCGCAGGCTCTCGTTGCCCAGGGTACCACAGACTCAAGCAATCCTCAGCCTCAGCTTCAGCTTCCCAGGTAGCACCACCACACCCAGCTATTTTTTTGGAACTAGGTCTCACTATGGGCCCCAGCTGGGACTCGAACCGTGATCGCTAGCCCTGGCCGCTTCATAGGCTGAAGCTTACAGGCATGAACCACCATGCCCGGCCAAATAGGCACTTCTGTAAAGTTATATAGATAACGAACAGGCACATTAAAAAAGTTCAACATCAATTATCATTAGGGTAATTCGATTCAAAACCACAATGAGATACTATGACAAAAACACCTGTGAGAGTGACCCACATCAAAAAGACCAGAAATAACAAGTACTGGTGAGAGTGTGGTGAAATGGGAACCTTCCTACATTGCTGACAGGAATGCAGATTGGTCCAGTCTTTATGGAAGCAAATGGAGGTGTTTCAAAAGATTAAACATGGATCTGTCAAATGACCCAGTAATTCCACTCCTAGGTGTCCAGCCAAAAAAGCAAAAAACACTAATTTGTATGGAAACTCACACTTGCATGTTTACTAAAGCACTATTTAGAATAGTCAAATTATGGAAGCAACCCCAAACAGATGAGTTGGTATATATGCACACAATGGAATATCACTCAGCAATTAAAAGAGAAAGGCATACCATTCTTGGCAACATGAATGAAGGTGGAAGGGATATTGCTTCCTGAAATAAGATAGAAAGAGAAAGATAAATTCTAGATGGTATGAAATATAGATATAGAGAAACCAAACTAGGGGTCAGAAAAAGACAATCTTAAAAACTAACCTTTGAAAGTTGTGTATAGAGCTGAAGCATCCAGAGTGGAGAAAGGGTGAGAGGGAGAAGAACAAAGCGGGAAGCACAACGGACTATGGTGGAGAACTATGTGCGATTTGGTGGTGGGTGCACTATGGTGGTGATACATGATGCAGCGGGAAGGGTATCCTGTTACCTCAATTAAACAATATTTTAAAAAAGAAACAGTCTAAAGTCCCCAAATACAATAAATCATCTAAAAAGGCAAAAAAAAAAAAAAAAAAAAGAAACAGTTTAAGATACTGTTTATCAAGATTTAGAGACTGAGTACTGTTCTAATGCCTGGATAGATATAAAAGGTTGAATTATCATAATTTCCAGGGTCCTATATTTGCTACCCTTTTCTTTTTCTCAGTCCTATCTGCTTAAAGGACAAAGATCTTGGCCCCTGTGAGTCAGTTGTTTGACAACGTTGCCTCCTAGTGGATGAAGAAACTTCGGCTACAAAAAATAGCAACTCGATCCCAAGACAGAAGCAGCAGACCTCTGGATTAGTTGTTTATGTTGACAAGCCCATCTGTGTAGTTTTCTGAAATTCCCAGAAAAGAAAGGAAGACAGATGGACAACAATCGCTGGTTTATGCACTATGTAGGAACTTTACTGTTAGCCCTCAGTATTCTCACCAATCCTTATGTCTAAACACCTATCTCCCCATCTACCTGCATACACCCACATATTCTTTCTCTTTCACTTAAGAATCTGAAAGGAAATAACTGATGGGGAAAGGACTCCAGCCATTAATCATGATGAGTCACATGGCAGAATGTTAGAACTAAAGTTTAATTAAAAGATTTGCTTTAGGTCAGTAAGTAATTAATGGCAGATGGCACCACAATCTCAGCCAGTTGATTCTCAGCCTCATATATAATTCTATGCTTCCTGCTCACCCTTTTGAAGGAAAGGTTATATTTTTCTCTTGTCTAACATGGATTTTTGGGTTTCTTTGAGAAGGGCTAGTAGTACTCTACTTCTTTGAAGGGCATTTAAAAAAATTACTACAAATCCTCACAAGTGAAGGGAATCTCACTTGTGATTTTTCCCCCCACCTGACCAAATACACAGGGTTTCATCGTGCTAAGTAGCAACTGAGTTTCCAAGCTACTATTGCTTCTGTTCTCAACATGACGTTTACAAAATTCATCTAAGACACTAGTCACCAAATAGTCTCAGTTATATTTGCACAGCACACACACACACACACACACACAATGTCTCTGCAGGCTCACACATTTTTGATACTGATAATTTGTGTCTTTTTTTCCCTCAACCAGGTATTTACCACTTTTCTTCATCTTTTACTCTTAGTCTTTTAACCAATGATTCTCAGCTTTGCTTAAAAGTTAGAAAAATGCATCCTTCCCTAGCAAAATACAACCCACTAAAAGCAACACAGTGATGGATAGAAAAGCTGACTATATTATATTATATAAAAATTTGAGAAATTGAAAATGAAAACCCATCTTGCAAGAAATTCTGGCCTGAAAGGTGACTCTTAACAGTCATATTAACAAAACAAAAAAGCAGAGAACACGCTCCAATTCATTCTATAAGGTTCTATAAGGCATGATCTACATAAGAAACCCTAACTTGGACAGCAAAAGAAAGTTACAGTATACTCTTTCCATAAATACAAATGTAAAGAATCAAAACAAAATACATGCAAACCAAACTTTATAGAAAATGTACAGTATGTACAAAATATAAAATATAAATTTAAAAATATATAAAATTATATATAAGTATATATATATATATGCTGCATAAAATTCACAGTGGAAAAAATTCAGCTTCCTCTGATATAAATAAAGATAATTATCACATCTGGATGCTTTATCTATTGCAGTCAAGACCAGAGAAAGAAATAAAATATCAAAGAATTAGAAAGAAATAAACAAAATCCTCCCCAGACACCAATGATATGATCAGATATACAGAAAATCCCAACAGTTCTACAAATTATGGAGATTGATGAAGACTGATGAATAGAAAGGAATACAAAGTCAATACATGGAAGTAAAGAGAGGGGAGAGACTTATCTACCTTTAAAAATGAAACCTAAGAATAAATCTAACAAAAGAGGTACACAAAGTATACAGAGACAAATATAAAACTTTATTAAAGAAATCAAAGATCTAAGTGGGAAGATAAATACTGTGTATATGAAATGGAAGGCTCAATAGTTACTAAGACAATTTGATATTGAATTTAAGGCAAACCCCAACAGGTTCCTGCAGTGTATATGTGGAAACTGACAATCTGATTCTAAAATGTATATGGAAAATGTTGAGACAAATTTATCCCTAAAGACATGACCTGCTCTACCAATTACCAGAACTTATAATAAAGCTGTATATAATAAATAAGACAACACCCTCTTGGCATAATGACAGGCAAATAGGCCAATGGGCCAGAACTGAATCTTAAAATGACACACTTATGGATACTTGGTTTACTGGCAAAAGTGGTCCTGCAGAGCAGACTTTCCAGTAATTGTGCTGACACTATCAAATATCCATGTGGAAAGAAATGAAATTGGACAGCTACCTCACACTATACTGCAAATCAACACCTGATGGATGATAAAATATATCTCCATAACCTCAGAGTAGTATTTCTGTTTTTTGAACTCCATCCCCTAGAAAATATTTTAACAAGACATTATCACTAATAAAAAGATGAAAGATTGCTGAATTAGATGAGATTAAAACTATATACTTCTGTTAATCAAAAGCTACTATTAAAAGAATGAAGATATAGGTCACTGCACGGCAATTTGATAATAAAAAAAAAGGCACAAAAACACCACTTGGCAAAAATAAAAAATTCCAACAATGCAAAGTTTTATGAAGGGTACACAGCAAGGCAACAATCATAGAATCAAAAAAAACAAAAAACATAAAAGGGCAGCACAATTTTTTTATTAATTTATTTTCTCTAACATCATTGCAGTTCCCATAGTTCTCCTGCCATCATATCATTATAAACCATCACCATATTCCTTTGTGTTCTTATTTCTGAAAAAGGGCAGCATTATGTAGGGCTGACAACAGACTTTTTAAAAAGGGGTAGTCCCAGGAAAACCAGGAAATTAAATTACCTTCGTAAGGTAAACACCATTGGTAAAGAGCTGATTTTTACCTTTACCTTAGACAATAGCTTGCTATGGCCGGGCATGGTGGTGCATGCCTGTAAGCTTCAGCCTATGAAGTGGCTGGGGCCCACTTGGGGCAACACAGTGAGATGAGTCCCCCCCAAAAAATAGCTGGGCGTGGTGGCACGCGCCTGTAATCCCAGCTACCTGCGAAGCCTGAGGCTGGGGATTGCTTGAGTCTGTGGTACCCTGGGCAGTGTGAGCCTGCAGTTCCACGGGCAGAAATAGTGAGACCTAGTCTCAAAAAAAAGAAAAAAAAAAGAAAATAGCTTGCTATGATCTATGAAAACTGGATTTACAAATATTCCAAACTGAACAACTTCATTCATACATCTGTACCCCAGGATACCAGGATACATGCACAACATTACTCAAAACAGTCAAATCTGAAAACAACCCAAATACTCACTAACTTTAAAATGAGTGAACTGTGAAGTGCTTATTCCCTGCAATACTGCAGAGTGATAACATGAAGGAGTTGTTACACAAAGCAACCTGGATCCATCCCAGAGACCAAAAACAGTGGATATATTGTATGATTCCATTTCAAGATTTACAAAAACAGACAATACTGAGTTACATTATTCTGGATATCTATTTGAATGGTACTGATAAGGGGAATGCAGAGAATGTTCAGATACTGGCAGCTTAAAAAAAAAACAAACCTCCCCCCCTCGAGCTGCAGTTAGTGTTCCTTAAGCTGCATAATTAGGTGGATGCATTTTTCTCAATGTGATATAGTCTATGAAAAAGTTTAAATCTACATGTGATGTAGGTGTTTGTATATATTCATCTACTCAGACTCAGTAATTCTACATCTAAAAACTTTTTCTGTGGAGATAATAATCAGGGAGCATGAATAAGCAATTAGATATAAGAGTATTAATCATAATACTACATGTCAGAGAAAATCAACACAAACATCCAACTACCGGGACATTTCTAAATATGGCACATACATAAAATGATCTCAATTTAGGGCAATTGTGATACTAAAATAAACAGAAGAAAATGCTCTAAAATGTTGTGGTTTGCTTTTGCTAATGATATTTTGACATAATTTCCCATGATTTCTAAATTTCTGCAAACTATGTGTATTGTAATAGTTGTTTACACTAAAAACTACTCATAACTTTTTAAATGAACAAACCATTTAAATAACAGAAAACAATTCTCTTCGTATTTCATATGTCTATAAATTTACTAAAAATTATTTTAGTGGATGAAAACCAGCTTATATACACACAAAAAAATTACTAAAGTGACAACTTCAAATACATTTCTAAGATAGGAGACATCAGAATACAGTTTATTTTCTGGTATAGTGCTTAAAGCTTAAAATTTATTCTACATTGTAAGCTGGGTATGGTGGCGCGCGCCTATAATCTAAGTGCTGGGAGGCAAGAGGACAGGGATTGCTTTGAGTTCGCGGATTTGAGACTACCCTGGGCAACATCACGAGACCTGCTTCACGAAAAAAGCAGCTGGGCGCGGTGGTAGGTGCCTGTAATCCCAGCTACCTAGGAGGTTGAGGCTGGGGATCGCTTGTGTCTGTGGGATCGGGACTAACCCAGGCAACATAGCAAGACCTAGTCTCAAAAAAAAAAAAAAAAATCCAACAAGCTATTCTACATTATAAAATCTCAAACTAGGATTTTTTAATATAAAAGTCTTACTGCCTGTTTTTTTTTAAAAAATAGATGTCAAAATGACATAGTAATTATAAAAATTGAAAACAAACCCATCGTCTGCAATTATCTTTATAGGTGATTGTTATTTGTAGACCCAAGAAGTGATCAACTCAAAACACTTCTATTTATTTCTATTTTAGTTTGTGCAGAGAAGCATTAACCCAGCAGCCCTAAACTACTTTTTGAAAATGTGAGGCCAGCTTATGAGGTTGGCCCTTGGTTGACATTGGCAGCTTGGATTTCAGGATGACTGCTCTTCTCCTAATTGAAGAGTGGTTCACCATACAAGAGGTTTTAAACTGTGTGAACAACATGATTTATCCTGAACACCTGCTTTCTTTCTGGGATGTCTGGAATTTAAGACATGACGGGCAGAGGATGCCAGATGACCAGCTCCCAATAAAGCCGTGGGTACTGAATCTGTAATGAGTTTTCCTGGTTGGAAACATTTCATATGTGTTGTCACAACTCATTTTTGATGGAAAACTCTTGGAAGTTTGTGCCTGGCTTTCCCCAGACTTCAACTCATGTACCTTACCTTTTTACTGATTTTGCTTATTACTCTTTAGTTGTAATAAATCATAGCTGTGATATAACTACAGGCCAAGTCCTAATACTCCTCTCAGTGAATTATCAGATGTGGAGGTGGTCTTGGGGCCCTCTGAGACATAGTTCTGACAACTAAGATGCTACTAAATATTTAATACAGTGGTAGAGAAATGTTTAATTTTAAAGAGTTTACAATGATACAGATTATTTCCTCTTTCAACTAGTATTCATCAAAGGCACCCAGCTAGTTCCTTTCATTTATCTTACTGAGTTACCTTAAGCACCAAGTTTCTGATGTTTGCTAGGATCAAACAACATTTTCCAGTCATACCACACTTAAGGAGACATTCAATAAACATGTGTTGGATGAATGAACAACAATCAAAATCACTATATATAGAAAGGCAATATAAATTAGATAAGACTAAACATTAAAATCTGTAGATCATCATATAAACTAAAATGCTATAGGCCAGATTTTTCTTGTTTGATATGAAAAAAATTATATTTCCCTTTCAGTGGCAAACTTGCTGGTAAGTAGTAAAAACTTCTACTCTTATCTAATGAACTCTACAAACACTCCTTTCCTGAAGCATAAACACTAGATCCAAAAGAAAATCAAATAAATAAAACAAAAAAAGTGAAAGAACTTTCAGTCTATCTCATTTGTAAGAGCTTCAAAAATGCAAACTGCCAATATTATTTTAAAAGAGACAAACTATAGTCTTCATGTCAGGTATGTTTTAAAGTCATATTTAATTACTGTAAAAGTCTCTATGTGATATATGTAATCATTCTATAATAATATAATTAAAATTCCTTGGCTAGCCAATTTAGGATTTACAGCTTAACTCAAGTATCAGACACCACTGAAGACAAGTCCAAATGTGTTACTTAGAAATAAACATAAATCTTGGTGGGAGGATGGTGGTGATGGCATAACACAGCCTTATCATCATAATTAAATCTACATATTAAAATATGCTTCAGCAAATTGTTGTAGATAGGTCAACATTTAAGTGTCATCTCAAAGAAATGGATATAATGCAAACATATGCATATTTCCCACAAATTACTTATTATGTATGTTGGGGAAAATGGCACAATCTCTAAATATTACTATCCTTATTTAAAGGCCACACTTTATATGAATTTATTCAAAATTATTTAGTAGTTGAAGAGTAGTTTAATATATTAAAAAATTACCAGAGTGACAGTTTTAAATGCATTTCTAAGATAGAAGGCCATCAGAATGTAATTTAGAACTTCAGAACCCATGTTTGTTGAAGTTGAATAACTAGAGTTGGGACCTGAGCATGTACTTTAACAAGTTCTATGTAGGTGTTTTCAACGCTAAGTTTTATAATCTATTGCCCTAATCTCTAGAGCTCTAAAATTCTGGTGCTGTGAATTGCTGTGTTGCCTATGCTTTAAACTTTTAAACCATTTGTAGTTAAATGGGTATCAACTAACTCTAAGGATTTCCTAACATGATAAGCAATATGACTGGGCCATGTTTTTGATCAGTTTAAAAAAAAACAACAAGGGAGAGTTGGTTATAGATACTGTGGGGCAAAGACAGACATGGCTATCATATTAATAAACTCACTAAAAACCCATCCATAAATATATTGTCTGGTTTAGTCAATTCTCTATCAAAATTATCAGTTGCTTCCAAGTAGCCAAGAAACAGCGAAGTTACTGACCTTATTTTATTTGTCTCTCCCATGCTTGTCACCCTGTATTTGTGTCATGTTAAAAAATGTTGGAAAGAGTCCAGAGACCCCATAACCTAAACAATGAGTCCTTGAGCACCAGGGAACAATCACATCTACTGCCAGAAACATGACATTAGTTCTGGAGTAGTTGCTTCTACACTGCAGTTACATAAGCAATCTCTTGCCTAGCCAGTAGGTGGAGGCATACACAAACCTATCATTTGGCTCTTTGCTCCAGAGGCCCTTCCATCTTACTGTAATTGATGGGTTTGGTTTGTTTATTTTCTGTAAATGCAGGAGATCAAAGAACACACAAAAAACTGGACAAGGACAACTATTGAGGTGAATTTATAGAATAATGACAGAAAAGAAAAATCTTAACTTTCCCTGTCACTTTTGAAAAATGTTGTTTTAACTGTAAGCTTATAATCTACTTCCAGATTCCTAGAGTTAAGCAAATAATTCTAAATTTAGGTATATGTACTTTAAAATTCAAGCGCAACCAGAGAAACTGAATGTCAACTGAATATGACATGACAGTAAGGAATTATTGTTACGTTTGCTAGGATGACAATAGTATTATGGTCATTTTAAATTAAACTTTTGTCAAAATACAAACAGGAAATTTTACAGGTAAATGATAGTTGCCTTTCAACTCTCCAGGGAAAAAAAAGACAACCACAAAGCATAGACAGGTATGAATAACAAACTTTTGCTAACTGTTGAAACTGGTGACAAATACATTGAATACATTATACTACTCTTTTTATTTGGAATTTCCTCAAATTAAAGACTAAAAATAGCATTAAAAAGTTATGCTACATCTCTGCTCATGGACTGGAAGAATTAACATCATCAAAATGTCCATCATCAAAATGGCCTACCAAAAGCAATCTGCAGATTCAATGCAATTCCTATAAAATTCCAATGACATTTTTTTAAAGAGATGGAACAAAAATTACTGAGATTCATATGGAGTAGCAAAAGACCTCGAATATCAAGAAACATCCTGGTCAGAAAGAGAAAAGGAGGTATTACTATCCCAGACTTCAAATTATATTATAAAGCAATAGTAATTAAAATAGCATGGTATTGGTACAAAGACAGACAACCCGACCAATGGAACAGAAATGAGTGCCCTGAAATAAAACCACACATAGTCATCTAATCTTTGACAAAGGAGTGCAAAACTTACAATGGAACAAGAACAGCCTCTTCAATAAATGGTGCTGGGAAAACTGGATCAAGACATGCAAAAAATTAACCAAGACACCTCCCTAACACCATGTACAAAAACCAACTCAAAATGGATAAAAGACTTGGATGTAAGACCTAAAACCATAAAATACATAGAGGAAAACTTGGCAAAACCCTCCATAAGTTACAATTCAGAAATCCATTTCTTGATATATATCTATAACCAGCAAAAAAATGAAGAAAATAAACATCTGGGACTACATCAAATTGAAAAGCTTCTGTACTGCAAAGGAGATAGCGAACAAAATAAAAAGAAACCCAACTGAGTGGGAGAAAATTTTTGCCCTTCACAAGAGCAATAAGGGATTGATAACAAAGATCCATAAGGAACTCACACAACGTAGCAAAAACAAAGCAAGAAGCCCAATCAAAAAATGGGGAGAGGAACTAAAAAGACATTTCTCCAAAGAGGAAATACAAATGGCCAACAGGTACATGAAAAACTCCTCAATCTGGAGTTTTTCACTAGCAATCTGGGAAATGCAAATCAAAACCACAATGAGATACCACCTCACTCCAGCAATGGTCCATATCAAAAAAAACGGGCAGCAACAAGTGCTGGCGTGGACGTAGAGAGAAAGGAACACTCTTACACTGCTGGTGGGAATGCAAACTGGTCTAGCCACTATGGGAAGCAGTGTGAAGTACCCTCAAACTAATGAAAATGAACTACCATTTGACCCAGCAATCGCTCTTTTGGGAATCTACCCAAAGGAGACCTCAATGTGGGTACAAAGGGACACCTGTACTAGGATGTTTTTGGCAGCACTATTTATAATTGCAAGGACATGGAAGCAACCCAAATGTCCCAAAACAGATGAATGGATGAAAAAGATGTGGTATATATACACAATGGAATACTACTCATCAATTAAAAGTGACAAATTTGATTATTTTTATGATAACATGGATGTACCTAGAAGAAACAAGTCAGAAAGGAAAAGACAGAATCCAAATGGTTTCACTAATATATGGGATTTACAAAAGGCCAGGAGGGAAAGTCAAAGCAAGCTAAAAAACAAACTGAAGTTCACAACTTGGGGGGGTGGGGGCAAGTGAGAGAGGGAATGATCAGGGAGGGGAGAGCCCCAGGGATTACAAAGATGTGAAATAATTATCTGTATAATAAAAATATTTTAAAAAATTTATGCTACAGTGATTTGGGTTAATACTGGGATTAAGTAAACAGACAACTGTAATGAGGTGTCACCTCAATATATAGCTATTGATGAATTACTTCAATCAAAACTGAATCAGAGAAAGTTAGCTATATAAAGTCCAATGTAGATTCAACACTCAGAAAACTAAAATTTTGCTTTATGTACTCATTTAGTATATGCTCAAATCTCTTTCAGTTTCTCAGTGAATAAAAATTTAGACAGAAACAGATATCTTAAATAAGAATGGAATTAAAACAGAAAAGGTGACTTTAAAACAATTATAATATCTTAATATTATATTGGCATATTGGAAGGGACGTTAGTTTGGACATCAGTCCAAAATTAAAACCCTATTTTCAGCCCCTTTGCATGGATTCAGCTGCAGCATGAGCACCTTCTAGTTGTGTATCCTGATATGGCTCACTTTATTCTTGAAATAAGTCTAATCTTTAAAGAGCCTTTGTTTAGAAATGAAAATCTGCCTCCTTTTGTCTGCCACTTGTTGATTCTAGCAATAGTTCCTAACCCAACACTGCATAAGCATATAATCCTCTTATACATGTTGATCTTTCAAATGACTGAAGTCATCCATTTTGTTTTACCATGGATTTCTACACTGGGGACATTTTCAGGAAAAAAAGAAAATCAATAGATTGTGAGTAACAAAACCGCCCAGTTTTTTTTTTTTAGGGAAGTTTTGGATTTTTATTTTTTAAGTAGGTACTAATTGTTTTAACAGCTTTTCAATGTCAGGGGCCTACAAACTGGAACTTTATTTCTGGGAGTGCCCAAAGTCCTTTTAGGGGATACATGAATTAGTGTATTTTTGAGGTAATCAATTCCCATATCTTCATTTGTCATTGTTTGATCTGTCTGAAAACAAGTATGTGGTCTGATTTTTGTTTTAATCTCCACTGATACAACTCCATCTAAAAAGACAACCAACTCACCCATCCTGAAAAGCTTGCCTAGAGTCAAAGACAACTGAGGGAATGCCAAGTTCCTGAGGGAGTGAGAACAAAACAGAGATATGGAAAGAAGGGGGAGAGCACAGGAGTTCATTTGGGCAAACTACCCATATCTATTTTAGAATTAGAAATCAATAGGAAGATGATTGTCACAGGGATGTTTATTAATACAATTTTATTTGATAAATGAAGTCAGATTTGGCTGATGGGTTTGACACTGATGAATAGCTTTACCATTTAGGTCATATAGCAGACATTTCCCATCTATTGAAAAGCATAAAGGGCAGTTCTACAGTTTTGAAGAAAATAGATCTAAAGAAATATACCAAACACTAAAGCCAACATCCTCACAATAAGAGCTTTTCCATATCAATTAAAGAATATGTGAAGAGGAATACAGTTCTCAAAATACTTTTAGCAGGTTTGCCTGCAAAGATTTTGAAGGTTGACTCTCAATTACAGAATTTTCAGGCTCTTTCTCACTCTTGTTATCCCTTTCCGGAAGCATGCAAGTGTTCTGCTTAGTATGAACATACTAGGGAGAAAAAGCAATATATGATATAATGGGAATGTGTCATTCTGAATACTATATGTTTCTAAGTATTCACACTAACGGTTCCATTCAGGACTTTCTAAGCTTTCTAAGCTGTTATAAACTTGCTGTCAACATCTTTTTCACATAAGGAGTCACAACTAAATTCATAGTAATCTTGCACTTACATATTCAAATGAAGGAGTTCATATCAAGTGGTCTTAAATTCTACTGTCATTGTTCTAGCGTCACCACTATAAACACATGAAATAATTTAAAATATTTATCTAGTCAGTGTGTTAGCTCACCTCTTTAGGGGGCAGCTTCTGACAAAGCTCCCAGTGGGCAGAAACTACTGATATTTGTGTCCTTATGTGATCCTTTCCACTCACGTGTAAGCTATACTTAGTAAACTATTTCTAAGTAATAGAATATGGAGGAAGTGATAGTGTGTGATTTCTGAGCTTAGGTCACAAGACTGTGACTTGTGTTGTTCATATTCTCTCTAACCTTGTTTGCTCTGATGAAGGCAGCTGTCATTTGTAGCTGCTTTATGGAGAGGCCAATGTTGTCAAGGAATCTAGGGAGGCCTCAGTCAAAACCTTGTATGGACTTAAGACTGTCATCCAATAACCTGTAGCTAACAACTATATGAATAAGTTTGGAAGTAGGCCCATCCCTAGTGAAGTCTTAAAAATGACTTTAGCTTTGGTCAACACCTTGACACCACCTTGTGGGAGATCTTAATGAAAGCTACTGGCTAAATTTTGAACAGAATAGGATGTGTCCTTTAAAATTTTATACAATTTCTTTGGACATAATCATTCAATCAGCAATGAAACTGCCTCATATTAACCATTGTTTAGATTTCTCCATCTCACTAACAAAAATTCTGTGAAAAATACAAGTGGCTTATTTATGTAAAGATATACTATTATCCACAGTATATCTTTTATATGCTATTCTGGTGATTATATTAAAAAAATGATTCGTATTATCCTTGTTTTTTGTTGCAAGAGAAGCTTCATTGCCATCCCAATCCTTTCCACTAAGAGTCTTGTGTTCAGAAAATATTTTGGGTCATCCTATCCCTTAGAACTCTATTTTTTTGATCTTTTCTAAAGTATGCTAAAAATGTGAGGGTAATGAAATAAGTCAACTTTTAGTTCTTCGATCATTATGAACCTTAAGACAAAATAATACTTTTATTCTTGTTACTTTCAGTCTTCTAAACAGATGAGTTTGCAACTACTGCTAAACTTTAAAAGAAAAGTATCACCATTATCTTAAACCAATATTGTTTAAAACTTTTAACCCTTAAAAAAATAAAATGTACACTCACAATTCAAAAACCATGTAAAGCATTCCATCTGAGCTATATGTCTCCAATAACTCTACAATGTGGGGATGTTTCAGCATATGACAGATACTGGCTTCTCGCTTTAGATCTGCAAAACAAACAACAATATGTGTTGTTAGCTAGGAACAAAAGGCAATCAGAGTGAATGATGAATGAATGGATGTGATCTATGGTAACATGAAGACTTCTCTAACTAAAAAGATGAAATCCCCCATTTGAAACAAGCCTAAATTTTACCCTTTAAAATCTTTCATAATACAACTTCTCACACATTTTTTGTCAGTTTAAATCTACATACATTATAGTCAACTCTTATCAATGAACTATAAATAACACATATACTTTCCCCAAATATAAATAGCACATATAAATACTTCCCCCAAACTCTTACAAGTTTCAAAATTTATAACTTTCTTGATCTACCAACAACTCAATTTACTTTCAATTTTATCTCTTTTTCTTAGTTTTCTCAAATTGGATAAGAAAATCATTTCTATTCTTTAGCCTAAAATCTTGCACTTATAAACACATATCAGAAAATTTATATGAAATAGGCATTAAAAAATAGTGTTGTTAAAACAAAACAGACTGTACTTCTGGCATCACCAAACTCAGAAAAAATTTTTAACATTATCTATAAAATGGGTTGGATAATTAAGTACATGATCTACAGTATTATTTTGAAGATAAATTCACACAATGCAACTAAGACTACTGTGTAATTTATAACACTATATGGAAAATGAAGCTGCTGACATCATCATTACATGAAAAAAGTTTGGGCAAAGAGATGAGTGGATCAAAAAGCAATGGTATATATACACAATGGAATACTACTCAGTGGTCAAAAAAGATAAACTCATGCCATTTGTGGCAACATAGATGAAGCTGGAAGGGATAGCATTTTTTTTTTTTTTTGAAACTGGGTCTTGCTATTTTTGCCCATGGAACCACAGGCTCTCATTGCCCGGGGTACCACAGACTCAAGCAATCCCCAGCCTCAGCCTTCCTGGTAGCTGGGATTACAGGCGCACACCACCACGCCCAGCTATTTTTTGGAACTAGGTCTCGCTACGTGCCCCAGGCGGGACTCGAACCGCGATCCCTAGCCCCTGCCGCTTCATAGGCTGAAGCTTACAAGCACGAGCCACCGTACCCGGCCTGGAAGGGATAGCATTAATGAAACCAGTCAGAAGGAAAAAGATAAATATCAGATGGTATCCTTTATATGTGGAATATAAAGAAACAAACAAAAAGAGGGTCAAAGATAAACTTTAAAACCAATCCTTGAGAGCTGACTATAGAACTGAGGCCACTGAGGAGAGGAAGAGAAGGGGTGAGAGCAGGAAAGGGAGGAAGCATGAAGGACTGTGGTAGACTATGGGTGCTTTGCTGCAGGGGATGCTACAGTGACTAAACAAACCTAAAGGGAGAGAGCCTCTACTACCAAAATACTAGCAAAGATATAAACCAATGGTACTTCAATAAAAAAGTCTTGAAAGACAACAAATTGGGCACAGTTATCACTGTCACATCTACATGAAACAAGATAATTAATGCCTTCCCATGTTAATAGTGTTGGGGTTTTACCTGTTTTCTCAATGAATAAAAATCTAATGTGCTATTTTAGTATTTGGAAGTAGAAGGGAGACAGGTAAAGAAGAACCAAGGCTAAGTAAGGATATACTGCACAAGGCAAAAGAGATAACATTATGTCCTGTGTTATCTATTAAATCAACTTAGTCTTGTCAACAAGAACAGTGGCTGCAGATGGAACCCTAGAAGACTTACACAAGGGTGGAATGAAGAAAACAAGTCAGCAAATTAGATGAAAAAGAAGCCACCAGAAAAGGGAAGAATCCACAATACAATGGTAAGAAAACCAAAGGAATAGGATGAATGAAGGCATGTGTCATCAGAGAAGGCTGAGAAAAGGCTGTGAGATTCAGTTTAAAAAGGCCAATATGTTCTGGATAAGACATCTGCAGAGATGTCAGGTTCAAAGTCAGTACACAAGGGGATAATTATATAATGATAAATTAAAATTTATCATGTCTCTCACTGGGTTTACTTAAGTATTAGCATTTACTGTCCCAACACCCCTGTGAGGTAGGTATTTTACAGATGAGGACGAGGCTTAGAAGCATGTTTATGATTACACAGCTATCATTAAAGGTAAGTTTTTAGCCCTGGCCTCCAACTCATTAGCAGTCCTTTCACGACACCATACCAGATTTAAACATGATCAGATGAGAAGAATCTGGCAGTAGGAAAAGAGGAACAGGGTCAGAGAAGGTTTGATTTGTTTGTCTACTTTTACTGTTGTTTTAGTGGGAACACTGTGTGTTTGAAAGTGGTAGTGATGAAAAGCCCAGATTTTGGAGTCAGACAACTTGGTGCCAGTCTTGTCTCTGCTGCTGTTACTTGCTAGCCAACTACTAATGTCTACAAATGCTTCACTCACAGCAAACGAAGGCAGGAAGGCAAAAAGTGACGCTGGGTTTACTTACTAAATTGACATTGGAGGGCAAAAGTAAGATTGAAAAGGGGAGAGGGATGAAGGACTATATAATATGTATCGCAGCAGTGTGGGACTGAGGGGGCTTAGTGCTCACTGCAAAGGAAGAGATCAGAGATACAAGAAAGATGGTCTCCATCTCCAAAACAAGTTGGAAAGGTTCTGTAGGAGAGGAGAGCAGAGGTATGAATCAGGTGTGAGTTTTATGCTGGGAAGGCGTAGTGATGAGGAGGGCTTTTGACGAGTATACTGGAGGGGGCCAGGCTGTAGGCAGATGCCATAAATCAGATGCCTGCACACTTTTTTCTCTCCTTTCAAGAATGTTCTGCCTCTTGATTCTATGAAAACTTAGGTTTTTATTATTCATTTTTGTGTTTCTCTAGCTTCTAATTTTCATATCTTCTGTTTTTTACCAAAGTTTATTTCTTTGCATTTCTTTTTATTCTGATAAAAAAGTCGATTTAAATTCTCTGCTCTGACCTTGGAGTCAAGGCATAGAGATGTAGTGTTGGCCAGGTGCAGTGGCATGCACCTTTAATCCCAGCCTAAGAAGGAAGGCTGAGGCTAGGAATCACTCCAGTCCGTGGATTTGAGACCTGCCTGGGGCAACAAAGTGAGAGCTAGTCTCAAAAAAATAGCTGGGTGTGGTGGCCCGCACCTGTAATTCCAGTTGGGAGGCTGAGACGGGGGATCACCTGAGTCAGAGGGATCCCAGATCTATCCGGGACAACTCAGATCTGATCCCAGACTGGGACTACCCCAGGCAGACCTAGTCTCAAAAAAAAAAAAAAAGAGATGTGGAGTTTGCCACAATGAGAACTGGTCTTTTCTTCTCTTTTCAGTTTATTTTTACTTTGCCCCCTTTGTGTAGTAGCCACACTCTTTCAACCCCACCAAAAGACTAAGTAGAAATGGATGTGCTAAATTTCCCTCCATTTGACTCACATGTTCCTGATTGGTAAAAGGCTCAACATGCTCCTGGTCTAGTCTCTTATCATCTACCTACCCTCAAAATGAAGGCAGCATTGCTGATGACCCTACCTTCAAAAACTGGGAACTGACACTTCAGTAACAAAAATCAGAAGACTCATTAAGTAGCAGAAAGCAAACAATATAAATACATATATAAAATTATAAGAGTACAGTTATTAAAGACGGCCATGTCTAGGATAATTATTGCACCATTTTTCATAGTTTCAGTATTGACTAGATGGGTATATTAAATAACAAATACAAAAATCAGTCAAAACCCCACAATGTATTATATATGCATCCAAACTATATATTTTAAGAATATTAAACTCAAAATATTTACTTTAGATGCAAATGTGAATTAAAGATATGTGCACTGAGTAATATTAATTCCTTGCTGACACAACAATATAAAAATAGTATTTTCTACAAGTCGACCCATGAAGCAGAGTAGGAAAGAATTCAGAAGTAGGTGACAATATGGTTTGAAACTGTGATTATCTGACTGCCTAGATACATTATTTTCCATACTAAATCTGTACGAGCTACTGTGTGTATTATACCTTATAGCATTATCTCAATTTGGATCAGTTATATTTCAAGTCCTTGATGGCCACATGTTAACTAGTAGCTAACACTAATTCTTATCCTTTTCTGATTGTGAACTTTTCTGCATTTCTTATGGCTACTTGTACAGCCATTCTAAAAAGAACTAAACATAAATAGATGTCTTTTTTTAAAAAAAAAAACTTTTATAGAACGGAACTCTACAATTTATTTTAATAGCCCAAATTCATCACTTAATAACCAAATCTGGAATGCCTTCCCAATTGTTCATCTAAAATCTTAGTTTGTTTGTAGTTTTAAATTATATTTTAAATCTACCAGACATGTAAAAGATAGTGAACATTCACTTTGTACATGTTGAAATTTATTGAATGACTTTTAAGTATATAGTGCAACATCTGGGAGTTTACTATGCAAAATTTGAGATTTTATTTAAAGCTGAGGATCCTATAACAATTTTCTATCTATCTATCTATCTATCTATCTATCTATCTATCTATCTATCTATCTATCTATCTAT
>PVHY01000510.1:211615-223829 GCA_004024945.1 Uropsilus gracilis | reverse complement strand
TAGTCTTGGTTTGATATTTTGGTTAAAAAAGGCTGAGGATGGTGGTAAGAACCCACGAATGGAAAGTTTAAACTGTGTTTTAAAGTTTTTCTTTTCTGCAGTTTTTGGAGCTGAGAGCAGTTGGCTGGCTTTTGCATATCAATGGTAAAGGTGATCAGTGAAAATGCTAATAAAGAGTGTGTAGCCTGCTTTGTAGAGAAAAGCAGGCAGATAGGGGTAAACAGTTAAGTAAAGTCAAAAAGTCTCTTTTTACCCTCTTTCAAAACCAAGTGGTTTCACTAATATATGGGATATAGAAAAAAAAAAAACCCAAAGTCATGAGGAAAAGTCAAAACAAGCTAACAACCAAACTGAAGTACACAACTCAGGACCAAGGGGATAGGGGTGGGGGATGGTAAGGGAGGGGATTACAAAGATGTGAAATTTATATATAAATAAAGTATTTTTAAAAAGCAAAATAAATTAATTCCAAAAGAATAAAAATGAATAAAATGCACCTTCTGTCACCCAGCTTCCCTCAGGTTTGTACCACCTATGTGTAGCAGTTGCCACTCAAATGTAGTTTAACAATGGGATTTTATTAACAAGGAAAATGAACAGGGAAAATGAAAAGTCTTTATAGACACAAGTGGCTGTTATCTTACCCCAGTCACCATTCAGTCCAAAAGTTTCAAACATATGTCCAAGATGGTGCCCCTTTTCCCTCCAAACCTGAGGCAGTCACTGCTAATTTCAGTCTTTGTCTGGTGTCTTCTCTTTGTTCTTCTCTTTGCTTGTTCCTGTGTTCTGTGCTGCTCCGCGTCTCCAAGTTGATTCCAATTTTTTCCACAATTGTTGATGCACAAATCAGCTTTTCAAATCTCTGGCCATCTCCAGGTACCAGTTCTTCATGCCACCTTGCTGCAGTGCCACACTCCCCACACCGGTCACTCTTCTAACAGGTCACCATGGCTCCTTGCCACCACCAGTTCACTCTTCCAGGAGACTTCTGCCCAGCCTGGTCACTCGGGTTACTCTTTACCTGTCTGCCATTCTCATCTACCCTCTCCCCAAGTAGTCTCTCTCCATTTTCTCTGCTTCTTTCCTTTTTTCTTTTTTCATTTTTTTTTCTTTCTCCTAAAAGCCAAAGTTTCCAATATCCTGCTACACACCCTCTAAAGTGATACATTTTCTCTTCCCCACCTGAGATTTGCAACAAAGTAAAAATACCCTTCCTGTTTAGGCCTCTTTTACCTCTTTGCTTTTCTGACATAGCTAATGGCATCAATGCCTAAATTTGAATACTACCCATATTAGGGTCCCGGTTTCAATATGAGAATGGATAAATAAATATTTACCTTGGTCACTCTTGCCAGATTACTATGTCACTTAATCATGGTATTATCTTATAAGGTAAATTCTACTATCATATTCTCTTTTAAAGGTGAGAAAACTGAGATTCATTTATGCTAATTTACCAGATTGGTACCAGGATGGTTAGCTAGTTTGCAAGGGATTACAGCTATAAAATGGCTCTTAGAGAACAAAGTTCAGATTGATACTTCCATATAATTATACAAAATAGTCAAGCATACACATATTTAAAGTCTTGAAAATACCAGCTATTCCATAATTTGTATAAATACCAGCTATTTTCATAATAATGATACTAGTTTTAATAATTTAAAATCAGAATTATCAAAAGGCTGGAAGATCTCTAGTTACCTTCCAAGATTTTAATAGGTCAAGGTTCAGCAGATAATTTCTCTGATGGGATTTCTCATGAGTAAGGACTTCCTGTACTCCTCTTACAGTATTCAAAGTCTTCATCTGCTGTTCAAGATGTGGAATTTTTAAGGAGGAGAAAACTCCTTTTGTCCTAAGAGTAGAGCTGAGGTATAATATACAAATAATCCTAGTAGGAGTGATATAGCTGGAACTAAATTGAAAGTGTTATAAATTACTGATATCAGGTTTAAATAGCACAGAGAGATTCACTAACTTTAGAACTTGGAAGAAGGTACTAAGTAAAGAAAGGAAAGGTGGGCAAGTAAACCCTCCATTTTCTCTTAAAGTGGAGACATCATTTTCAGCAGCTCTCTTTTTCATATCACTCATAATTTACTTCACACAGAGCTTTCCTCACTAGAACAATGTTAGTTTCTTGGCATCTATGTTGTATTGTATGAACACTTTCCCTGAACTGATTCAGCATTACCAAATTCTAATTTGTGGACCATGACTATGTTATATCCTACCTCTAGCATTCTGATGCAGTACATCTAAGACTCTTATTATATTACTTTGGGACTTACTATTACAACATATTACATGCAGAGTAAGATAAACCATTATAAGGAATCATTCTATGACAAATATTGTCATGTTGCCTTTCAAAATCTGGTAAACTAGGAATTTTGAGCAGTTTTTATATTTTAGCAACACAATAATATGTTTGTTATAGATAGTATGGAAAATCACAGAGGCAGTAAGTAAAGAATAAACCTAAAATCAAAGATAATCCTATCATTCATGAACATTTCAGGCTAAGGAAACTACTAAAAAGTAAATGTATGAAAGGTGTATATTCCATTGAACAAATGTAGTATGATTTAGACCATTAGGAATATTTTAGAGTTTCTTTCCTCCACTTTTTCTACACTATTTTCAACAATGTCAAAGCATACTTGGAGTTAAAAAAAAATCTTGATCATATAGTGAGAATAAATCTGTAGTTTCAATAAGACAAAAAATGATACTGAAACTTAGAAACAGTTGTCAAATACCATCTAGAGAAAATAAAATCTGAGGTCTTTAAATAAAAACTTTATAAAAACAACACTTTTTTTTTTTTTTTGCGAATGACCGCATTTGAAAATGAGAGGGAATCTTTGGCAATTTGGAATAGAATATTGAGATATTTTACTAGGAGCAGCATGAGATTTTTGTGATGTGATATTTGAATTTCCTGTGGCTTACTTAAGTAGCACAGTCTGCATAGCATGTAAGCAAAATTCAGACAAATGTTTGAATAACAACTGCTATTCAAGACCTTTTAATAATTTATTACTATTTCTTCCATTCACAAAAATTTCATGCCATAACAAAACAAATGTGAAAGCCAAGCAAATATTAAAAATATATAATCTGTGTATATTCATTAAAAGTCAATGAATGCAATTCAAGAAAACAGGTGTGTGTACAGTGCTTTTTTATTTTGAAAATGTTGGTATTCTTGAAGGTCTAGCAGCATCAATGACATACTGATTATAGAAGGTACTGTATGATTAGTTAATATCTATATGTGTAGCAAAATACAGTATGTATTAGGTGCTTATGTTAATATCTAATTCTGTCCTTCCAAGAAAGTATGAAAACTGCTCAGGTGCAATTAAAAAGAAGGTATCTACTCTGAACTATTTCTGATGTCTTTTTCCTACAGCTTCCTACTTCTTCCTACTCTGTGTCAGCTATACTATTCTTCCTCTATTCTGGGTGCTGCTATTCTCTTCAAGGGCCTTACTTGTATTTGCACATTTTTACAGTCTAGTTACAAGAGCTCCAACTTCTTCTTAAGTACCAGAATTCTGGCAACAATGTTTTTAAGACCATCCTGTTGTAAATTGTTTGATGCTCCAATAATGACGTTCGTTTGTTTTTTTGGATCCTATAACTTTTCTCACTAACATAATTTTTATGTCTTATTAAATTACTTTAACTTCTTTGTTACTGTTTGTTTAGGATCTGAATTGAAAACAGTATACCATTAGGTAGAAGCATGGGAACCATGAAATTTCTTATTAAAACTTTCTTTAATAATTATTTTATGATTTTTACACATTTTTATATTTTTATAAATAAGCAAAAAAAGAATTGATTGTAATTTTCCACAGGCTTCTCTAATTGTGGAACTCTTGTTACTTCAATGATGTATTTAGTAAAACACTACACTGTTAATTTTCCAAAACAGAGAAGTATACTGAGATGGAAACAAAAATCAAGAGATCAATTCATTTTTCTCAATATTTCAACATTTTGTCTCACATCCCAAATTTAAATTTTTTCACAGAAATAAAGTTTTGATACCAGCCATCTGGTAAAAATAGATTCTTGCAAAGCACTTTACTGATATATTTTAATTTTCTACTTTCAATTTCTAACATTCTAAATTTCTTTAGCATCCTTATTAGGGAGACAGTGAATTTATTAGACTAACCTTCTGTGACCTAGAGGATAGAATACTTACCTGAAGCTCATAATTTTTTGTACTTATTTCCAATCTGTAAAGGAACAGGCTTAATATATTCATTGAGAGGTAAATCCAGCTCCATCAGATGCATTGCTATTTGTTGTTGTGGCAGAATTCTTTTTAAAAAAATGTTTATTAATTTTAATTATAAAGCCTACCAGTATCTTCTTCCTCTATCCTTTTTTTTCTCTGTCTCACCACTACTCCCACGCTCATGTTTTGAGAACTATTCAATCTGATAATTTACACTGAATTCTAAGATACTTAAACTAGGAACGTCATTTGCTCAGTCATGTGAGGAGAATCAGTTTACATAAGTACTATTTACAATCACTTCTTCATTAGAGTTTATTTCTTTGTTCACAAATAAAACTGGTGAATGAATCATGAGGGTCAAGTTGGAGCAATATGTTACCAACAAATATAGTCATAGTCCTTCCTGACTTTCTAATTTCCCACGCTGGAGATTTGAGAAAAAAAAAAAAAAAAAAAGGTTTAACTGCAAACAACTGGTGAGGAAACATTTCCATTTGAACTAAATTGCATTATTGAATGAGATTCAATTAATGTTTCCTTTTCCCATACATGTTACATCTACATTTTACACATTTTAAATTCTTAACCAGCTGAAAAAGTTGTGAAAAACAAGCTTGCACCATTCATTCACACTGAAATTGTCCACCAACCACAGAGATGATTGGGGAAAAGAAACAAAAGAGAAGAATATGGTGCGTTATCCAACAACACAGTAGTAAGTCAGAAAAAAGCATTATGTGAGATTCTTACAGGAGTTAACTGAATAGATTTTATCATCCTTTCCTGGCTAACTTGTTCAGAGAAAGTAAAAATTTAGTGGGAGGAGTGGTGGAGGGAAACAAATATTGACGCTTTTCCAATCTTTTCAGTTGTCCTGTTACTCACCAGTTCTTTGAATGTTTTCTTAATTTTGTATTTTGTCAACCTAAATGCTTGAACTGAACTGAGCAAAGGATTCTAGGAAATGATTTGGGCATACAAACCAAGTTTCTCTGTTCTGCAAGTCCCATTACTAAATTTCTCAAAAAAACACATCAATCCACCCATTTCCCCAATGACACAACTAACATTCCAGTTAGAGATATTCCATTTCACAGTCTTCAGTCTGTTGCTTACTAGAAAAGATAGCTGTTTGTGGGGAAATATTTACTGTTTAGCCCATCTGTGGCATTCAGTAGGTTTTTCTCATAACTTCCAATCTTCACCTTTTCTTCTCTTACAATTCAGTGAACTAGGGCTTCCATTCTGTTCCTATAATAGTGTAAAGGACAGAGGACGTTTCATTCAGTAGCATGAGTCTATCGGTCATACATAGGTCTCCTTGTCAGGAAATTTAAAACTAGGTGAAACATTATCAACACTTGAACATACTAGCAAGAAGGTGCAACAAGAAGTTAGGACAAACTGAGGCACTGAACAGAGCTTGGTGTGGAGAGAGAGGAGAAGAGACAGAGGTGACCACCCTCATTTCTTAGCAAGACAATAACAAGTATCTAAACCTAACTAGTATTTAAACAATAGCAAGGATTTAAACCCAAGCCTCTCCTCCTGCCCTCACTTGACACCAAGGTAAACAAAGAAGAACAAACAAAACTAAACCCAGGGCATCCAAACACCAAAAAGCTAATAAGTAACACACATGCCAAGGAAGCAAGAAACAGTTGGACACAGATAGAAAAACAAAAAGAGAAGACTAGAAGTTCTGGGACAAATACAAACGATAAAGAAATAGAAGACCTACAAGACAAATCATATAAAGCAGCAATATTAAAGATGATTAGTGAGCTACAGGATGGTCAGTCAATCACAAATAGGCAGGTGCAATCTTAGAAAGTAGATATGAAAACAAAAAGATCTTTACCTAAGAGAGTGAAATATTGAAAGTACACAGAAAGATTCTGAATGAAATGAAGAGAAATATAGAAAGTATTTTAAATAGAATTGAATGGACAGGAGGTATTTCAGAAATAGAAGATGCAAATATACAAAGTTGTAGAAAAAGAGAGACAAGTTTTAAGGATAATGAAGAAATATCAGACATAATTAGAAGAGAAAATGTATGGATACTGGGTATACCAGAAGGCAAGGAAAGAAGAGAGCAGATAACTTGTTTAAATAAATAATAGCTATGCATTCCCCAAACTTAAGAAATAAAATAAACATAGGTGACCAGGAAGCAGAGAGACTATACATATATTGAAATACCAAAACAAATAAATAAAGGAAACTTAGAAATGTATCCAAATTAGGTTTTCCTCAGATTTCAACCCAGTCACCCTCCAGCTAGTATAGAGTAGAATGAAGTATTCAGAATCTTAAAGGGACTTCCAGCCAAAGACTACTTTATTCTGTGAAATTGTTACTCAAATGTAAATGTGAAATAAAGGCTTTTCCAGACAAGCAAAAGCTAATGGAAGTTTCTCATCGTCAGACATGCCCTAGAAGAAATGTTCAAAGGCATTCTTCTGCAAGAAAATAAAAAACCAGGATACAAAAAGCCTGAATTACAAGATACAAAATCTTGTAACCAGAATATTATATCTCAACAGAAAAACATTAGGAGAAAGAAAATAGAACTGGTTTAAATGCCAGAGAATTGACAGCACCTCATAAATAAAGGCCTTCTTTAGACAAAGTTAAGATTGGTATAACTCCCACGGTAAACACAATAAAAAATTTAGAATAGAAGTACACAGAAGAAGAAATGAAGACAGAGAAGAATCACTAAGTAAGGTCATCCAAATTAAAGAGCAGAGAGAAACAAGTGGGAAAAAAGATAATAAAGTCAAAAAACAGAAAACAATATAACAGTTAATAAATGAACAGACAAATGAACAGACTTTACAATAAAAGACTTCCAAAATGACAAAGGAGAAATTGCACATTAAAATACTTTAAATCATATTCTGTTAACATAAAAAATTAATGGAAGAAGGAACTACAGAAAATTTAGTTGAACACTTTTATTGCCTAATTTATGCATCTTGATCAGTTTCTCCATAGATTGTTTATGTACTATATATTTATTAAAGTGTACATTGAGAAAAAACAAATTTTAATTCATTTCATCCTCATAGCATCTAGTTCTATTTATGGAATAGATACTATTATTTTATCATCCTTTTTCACAGATAAGAAAACTGAATTTGCATAACTTTGTCCCAGATCATATATGGAGTAGTTAAACTGAAACACAGCCAAATTGACTTCAAAGTCTGTGTGACTAAACATCACTTTAAATGTGTGCTGATAAGTGTGTGCATTTATCAGTCATGTTAACAGGAGATGATTGCTTTCCTTTGGGGCTAAATAGGCCTGGAGGCAAATTACATCAAGGAGTTTTTAAGAAGTGAAGTGAGCATCATAACTCACCCAATGAACAGCTTTACCTGAGACTTCTTGATCATTACAAGATCATAAACTTCTTGGTTTAATTTTTTCAAATTTATTTCCACCATGTGCATCAGTCAATGTCTGATCTATTTTTTTGGGGAGGAAACATTTATATAAATATGAAAGTATATTGTTCAGCACACTCTTTATTCAAGGATAATTGATAATTTCACCATTCTTTGCTGGTCAAACTTAACCTACTACATTGAATATATACCACTCGTGCTGTGGTGGAACTTTCCATTTCAAGGAAGTGGATTCCAACAGAAATAAAGCTGCCTGGAAGCAAAGGGCTTGTTAAGGGGTTACTATAAAATTAAAAAAAAAAAAAACCAACAAAAACGCAATTTGGAACATGAACCCTTCAATGAACATGTGCATTGCATCTGGGTTGCTATCCAATGTGGACCACTGACAGGCTGTGTTCACACATGAAGAACAGGAGAAAGCTACTCTAGACTTAAGAAGAAGAAGACAGATGGAAATAGACTTTTCCTTCCTCCTCCACCCTCATTTTTTTTTTAATTTTGGTAAAACACAGAGAGCATTAATTTATCATTTTCACTGTTTTTAAGTGTACAGTTCAGAGGCATTATGTAAATTCACATTGTTGTGCAATCATCACCATTGTCTTTCTCCAAAGCTTCTTTCATCTTTTAAAACTCACTGTACATATATACACATTTTACTGATCAAATTTTGCTTCAATGGACACTTGGGTTGCTTCTACATTTTGACTATTATGAATAATGCTGCCATAAATATGGGTATGTCCGTACTTGTCCAAACTTTTATTTCTTTGGAGTATATACTTATAAGTGGTATGGCTGGATCATATATGGTTGCCAACTTTACTATTTGTCTTTTCAAATCAAATGATATTACAGCCTCTCTAGTTCCCCTTATACCAGCAAGTCACAATGTCATAAGTATAGCAGGATTTGTAGAACTATAGGATCTGGAATCACTGTCATTCCTACCAAAATTACACCTTTCAGATCTCATGACAAAATTATGTAGGAGCCATGAGTGAGCTGTTTGATTGGGAAACAATACCAGCCTCAGAGATGAGACATAGTCATTTAGATTACATTAGTTGTTATGGTAACACCCACCATATATTTTACTATTTTGTAGTAGAGATGAAGTAATAGCCACAGGTGCACAGAATACATCTGTTTTATAAGGTCCCAGTAATGAATTTCAAGAGAGGTTAATAGTTGGATTCATGTTTTACCCACCTTGGTAACATTTTACTCTCCATGGTACTTAGCATGGCAGTTTGTACAATGTACAAATTGGAAATTAACTCAAACAGTGCATCCTAAATTTCAATTATCCATATTACTATCTTCAATTAATATAGTTTTCTCCACATAAAACAAAAACAAAGCATTTCTTTGATTTAAGATGGTATCTTTAGTTCAAAAAGTTTATTTCACTTCTCTCTATATATGATAAACTAGTATACGTAAAATACACGTGCAAGAGAAAAAGTCACTCAATATACAGACCAGAATTACTTCATAAAGTATCAGTAGAAACTCTAATTGATTTGATATATGATTGTGAATCTATTAATCTCTTTCCAAATTTCATTAATATATATTATGAGAAAAGAATTGCAAATAATAGCTGCATCAGGGCAAAAATATACTGATGTGAAAATTTTAGAAGTACTTTTTTTTTCTTTTTTTCTAATTTATGAATAAATTTTGTGTGGTTTTAAAGTAGAAATCAATGATTTATGTAAATATATATTTATACATGGGTGTATAATATTTTGCTGATAGAGGAAATTGGTAGAGGAAAAAGCAAAAGGTGGTAAGCTCTAGTAGCAGATCCATTAAATTGATATGAGAAATTAGTGATCTGATGGCTGTGGCAGCAAGATTATTCTACTTCTAGCAACAGAGAACACATCAAAGGGATGGTATAAAAAGTATATAAAGAAGACATAAGGAACAGTCTTATGGTGAGTAAAAATGAGTGAGAGCAATGACAGCCTACCAAACACAGGCATCTAAAATGGTCCCCTTCATATTTAATCAGCACAGTGTTGTGATGGAGGGTCAGTGATGTGCAGGGTAATACAGGAGGGGATAATGGTACAAGAACTCATACTCTTTAAAAATCTGAATAAGACAGCCTCGAAGCTAAAATTCTGTTATGGAAAGACTTAATATACATATAATATTTTGTGGGAACAAACAGGAAGAACAGTGGGGAAATTTTTGAGACAAAGTGATGTTTAACATAATTGATTACTAGAATAACATGTAGGAAGATTCTTTTGTTTCCGCAGGAAAACACTTCCATCTCCAGGAACAAAAACAGAAGAAATAATCACATGGAATCTCAAAAACCCATTTCTCCAATTAGACCTGAAGACTTCTGTATGGTGAATAGTTGAATGGACCACTATGGAAGGGAATATGAGTTCAAGGAAAGGCTTGAAGTTTCACATGATGCGACCAAGTTAAAAGAAGGTACTTGTGCCAACAACTCACGTTTTTCTGAGGTCTGGCCTGCTCCTAAAGCCGTCTCACTTTCCCATATCCTTTTCTAGCTGGGCTGTTTCCTGGGTTGCTTCAGAATCCTCCCTTCACAACCCTTCATAACTGTGGCTTGGCACTCTGCACGAGCCCAAATGACCAAAGTGCCCTCTAGGCTTTTCTCCTGAGACCGAAGAACTGCCTATTTCCACTACTGAATTTACCACAGTGACAGGCAGAGAAAGTTTTTTTTTTTTTAGATGGCTCAAGCATATTGGCCTGCATGAATAACACTGGAATCGTGTGGTAATAATCAGATTTGGTGTCTGGGCCACACAAGGGGCACATGCATATGGGCTTAGTAGCTTAGAACTCCTTCTATTGCACCATGGAAGCTTCTGGCTTAAGAAATGGAAGCATTTGAGGTATGAATGAAAACTCCTCCTCATACATGATGTTTGGCAGTGGTCAGAGGGAGTAGTCAAGTTGAAATTATACAATGAACACTTGTTTTACTTCCAGAGCCAAGAAAGTGGCTCGGGTTTTCTAAATCTGAATGGACATAAAGCAGGAGGTCCAGAAACTATGACTTCTGAGTCAATCAGGTCTGTCTGCTAGTTTCACCTACCTTATAGATTTAAAATGGATTCTCTATTTAAATAATTGAAAAAAATTAAAAGGCTATTTTGTGACAGATGTAACCTACATGAAATTCATATTTCAATGGTCACAAATAAAGTTTTATTGGAACATACCTATACCCATTGACTTGCATATTGTCTCAGACTGGTTTCAGGCTTAAAATGCACAGCTGAATAGTTGCAGAGGAGACCATATGCCTTTAAAACTTAATCTACTTAAAACACAATCCTTTACAGACAGTTTTTTACCCCTGTGCTAACAGTAATCAAAAGTAGGGGCAAACTGATCAACAACAGGTAGGAATATTTTTAAATGAGGACATTGAATTTTTTTCCCTCCTTGAACTAAATTTTAAAATGCCTCAGTAGTTTTGGTTACAGATCACACCACCCTGATGAAGAACTATATCTGAAACTCAGTTTTCATGCTTAAATTAATTTTCAAATTTCATTTTTTATACTACTATCCTACTATGCACAAAGGATTGTGCATGCCACACACACACGCGCACACGCACACACACACACACAGAGAAAAACAATGGCCAAATTACTCACATTTCTCAAAAGAACTCAACAAGGCTTGTGCTCACAGAGGCACAGGATAGTGGAAGAAGTACAAGAGCAATGAATTGCAGACCCCCCACGATGGACCCCAAAGGAGGATTAACTGAAACAATTTTATAGAAATGTATCCAGTATGCACAGATGACAGCATGCCAGCAAGACATCTCAGTACAGCATTCTAATTATAGACACCACTCTTAAAGTGTAGTCAAGCTATATAGTATGGTTCCTTTTACTGGGTGTGGTTTAAATTGACCACTGAAAAACTGCAGGGGTCACTTTCGGTTAACTAGTACAATTTGGTAGCTCAAGGAAACACTGTACCCCACTTATTCTATTGGACAGAGACTATTTTTACTCTTACAAGTGTCCTAAGAAGATTCCTCCAAACCAAACAAGTAGAATGAACAGTAAAATAGGAACATTGCGTTAAAAGAAGAGGCACTATTTTGTCACAAAGTTAAATAAGGAAACCTAATTTCTGAAGGAAGCAAAATGGAGTAAAACTGTGTTGATGAGTTGTGAAGGTGGTTCAAAATGTGCTGGAAGGAGGAAGGGGAGGCAAGAAATTTTTCAAGATAGCCTTCAAAGACATGTTGGTATGTTGTATATAGTTACTCGTTTTTAGGAGAACAAACTATTTAAAATAGTTATATGACGGCAGTCTCCACTCATAAATACACTCTTTTGTTGAGGTAATATAGAACCTTGGAAAATCAATGTCTAGTACATCTTGCTTGAGCTTGGTAGATTTCTGGATAACAAAGAAAAGCAGGTGCTTTGGCAGTGACTCACCAAGAACCAAGCCCAAGAATTAAGGCATGAGAATGTTCATGGGGGGGGGGGGGGGGGGG